>CANHQG010000154.1:0-83289 GCA_947462335.1 Harmothoe impar
GGAACTGCAATTTATTTTCCCGTGTACACGAAATCTAGTTTGAAAGTTCTCAGCCAAAGTCCTGGGGATCTTCCAGGTACAGGCAGATGCTGAAGGCTATTTTAAAAGCTCATGTAAACATATTCCAGATTATTGTAAGAGGAAATCGCTGAAAATAATAGAAATCAGTCAATGCATTTAACTTATGTCAGTGAAAGCGACTAACTTATCACAGTTAGTAACCCGAACTAAGAATTTACTAACTTCTTAATGCTAACTTTTCACTATCCAGCTACCCACCGGAATTCCACACCAGGTTGCAGCAAAGACAGAATAAATAATCCATTCCACTATGGTTTTCTAAATGGACACCTTTCCTGTGTTTTCAAAATATGTATATATTAAGGACAGACTCAAGTCTCTATGAGACCATCTTTTGAGAGCAGTAATTGTTATGTGGACAGACTGGCTTCAATGGATGGAGTTACCATTGTCTGCACCTTGCCTGCTGGACATGTTAAATAACACACTTAATATATTTGAACACTTTATCAAGCAACAAACATATATTATTACCACACTTCTACAGACTTTATATTTCACACAACTTTTATGTCTACACACTTTTAAGATTAAACACTTTCACAAAAGTATGTAGTGTGTTAGAAAAGAAAATTTGTAAAATAAGTATACAAAAAAAGGTTGTTAAAAAAGTGTGTTAAGTTAACACACATTTTAAGAGGGTAAAAGTTTTTATATGCCGATCACACCATTAGTGTCATATTACTTTATTCTATTAAAGGTCATAATGGGAAAATAACACTACTATTATTTGTGACTTATTTTAGATGGTATTATGCCTGTTATAAAGGCCAAAAAAGGTGTTTTATCAACCTGACCCAAGATATAAAATAGGGCCGACACTAGCATTTCTTTTCCCGATTTAGGGAAACAGACTTTCTTTTGAAGTTTTATATTTTACTAGATTTTCGTGTTTCTATGGTCTGGAAGAACAAACCCCTACGATATAGTGGCCTAAATAATAGTTTGACTTCAGGAAATTGCTTTTGAACAAGTATGTCCAACAAGTTTGTGAGTTTCCTGCTTACTAGATGAATCAGTTATCCTAATAGAAATGAAAAGAAACTTAAAATAATTCTCGGGACCATGTTGCCCGAAAAACACTAGCCTTTGTTTATGTTTATGTATGACGCGGCATTTACCTGCTTCTACCATGGAATTGCACATGTTTCTACTAAAGATTTTTTGCCTTATCACCACAGTGGCTGCGCTATCAATTCAATTCAATTTCAATTTCAAAAGTCTTTATTGTTGACAAGCATAAACTGTTATTCTAGCACAATATTGGGCCGACATACTCTCGTCGATAATAGTGTCATAGACATTCATATGCGTACAATGATACAAACCATTTCTCAAGAGAATGAATGGATGCTACATGAGCAGTAACTGTAGTCGAACTACATATAGGAGTGATTGTAAACTAGTGATGGCTTGTCCATTTATCTGACAAGTATTATAGGGGGGTCTAGATGGACGGGGGGGTCTCCATGTAGCCTGAAGATTTTAAGAAATGCCCATGTCACATGTCACTATCTTTCTTTTTCTCCTGTCGATTTTAAGAAAAGCCCATGTCCCCTGTCGATTTTAAGAAATGCTCATGTCCCTTGTCACTATCTTTTTATTTCTCCTGTCATTTATTGTCACTAAGCTCCATGTCACCTGTCAATTTTAATAAACAGCCATGTCGCCCTTTCGATTTTAGGGGTCTACCCCCATATTATACAGTAAATAAATATGCTATGACCTTGCTTCATTCTTTTGCATACCTGAAGGTGTCGTTGTGTTGTTGAATCACTTATATAAAATATAATATATCTATGTCTCATTAATAAGCCGGCATATACTATAACAGGGTGATGAGCAGTCAACTCATTAACGTTCCCTATGATACATTGTGGAATGGTGGCAGCAGATAGCAGTTAGTCACATCTGTATCATCGGAGGAGTTCAGAATAAGTGACACAGGTGGCAGCATTGGTTTCACTATTCTGTGACAGAAAAGAGGTGACCGGAGCAGAAGACCCGTGGTCTCAATTTAGTGAGGGGGTTCCAACTGCAAGGGCTCCATCGCTCAGGGAACAGGGGAACTACAACGTTGAGCTGCTATCTCTCCAACCCAGCATGTCTGAGAAAATGCCATAATACTCTAATTATACCACATGTGACAACTAACCAATGATACATCCATATAAAAAAGACTTTCCCCTTTGTGCCTGCTGCATATTAGAGGCATGCAATGTTTGAGAATCGAGAAATCTAGGCTTATTGACCTGACATTGGCTGTCCATGAAGCCAAAGATTAGACAGTTACTGGGACCTTTGAGGGGTAGGTCCACTGAATCTAAAAAAGGAAATAAATAGAATGATATGCCCTGTATAAACTTGCCGATGGAGCTCTGAGGGAGCTTCAGTGCTTGTGGTTGAAAAGAAATACTTTAGGGTAGAGGCACCCTGAGTCGGACAGCTACCTTGAGTCGGACACCATTAGTATTCAATTATATAGTTATTATTACTATTTCATATCCAATAACTGTTAAGATTGAGGGGTTTCTCCTTCTAAAAAATATAATATACCAAATATTTGCCATGGCTTACATGATATTGTGACTGCTTGACTGCCTGGGTATTTTTTACTATATTCGTAAAACAAAAATGAAGAGTAAATGGGGAAATTTGTTTTCTTGCTCAATGTTTTCTAGTTTCCTCTTTACCTATGCTATTCCTATTGATAACTATAGGAACATATGTTTCATTTGTGACAATTCAAGTCCACACATTGACTTTAGGAGCAGGTGTCCGACTTTAGGTGAAGTTTCATCTTTTTGAAATGATATATAAGATGTGGATTTATTCCTACTTAAAGTACATTATTTTCTGTAATTTGCTAGGAAATATAAGCTATATATATAATGTCCCCAATGGCATGTCCCATATCAAAATGCTTATCCTTTAATGGTTTCAAATTTAAGAGGCAAAGGTGACTACTTTTTTGTTGTCCAGGAGCGTCCGAGATGGGTGCCTTTACCCTAGATTATCTCATATTAGCACTCCTCCCCATTGAGGCCTACAGTAACTAGTTCCCCAAACTGCCAAAGATGGCACCACTGTACTGGGATCTCACCACTCCATATCCATTTGGCTCCTGAACTAAACCAAAGTATGCACGACTTAAAATCCAGAGTGCGAGGCAATTCCGCCCTCCCCTAGTCTCAATTCAAATCATAAGCAGAAGTGTCGGTCTTCTAGCAGATTCTTGAACTCAAATTCATCAATTTACATACTTTATCCGTTATTGAATAATGATGGCTGTATGCATACAGAGAGGTGATTTGCTACTATGAATGGCACCATCTCCTTTCTCATGACAGAGCTCAGTTTGACTTATAATGTGTGCGACAGAAGTGGGCGCCACATGCTATTGGACACGGCGACATGACCTCTTCATAAAATCGAAATGCGACTTGGGGCCTAGTGCTAGGGGGGGGTTGATAAATCTACTTTTCTTCGGGGACAGGCTCAAACTATGCATTTGGGTCCAAAAATACCGGAAATCACAAAAATATTTTTTTCGGACCCCCCTAACCCCCCCCCGTACGTGGGGTCCGAAGATCGGCCAAATAGTGAGAAAACAGCCAAATGAAAATGGTCAGAAACCTTCATTTGGGACATAAAGAGAGCATTTAAAGTCATATTGTTGTGATTGTAGGGGTGTTATCCCCTCTGGGGAGGGGGTGTGTCCATGGTAAAATACCGATAAATCAGCTTTTTTGAAGGCATTTGCTCCTGTACAATTAGGTCCGTATACCTCCATAAAAGATCCTCAGGACACCTAATCAGACAGATTAAATCCTTTTGGAGGGCCCCCTCTTTATATCAACACCCACCTATCCCCCCCCCCCCCCCCCCCCTGCATGCACCAATAGCCATCAGATAACTCCCCCGCCTTCACCTCTATATTACCCTTTACTGAAATAATATATTAACATAAGACCTGTCTGACGGTTTTAACCTTTCTTGAGGGCTCCCTGTTCCTGTTAACCACCTCCTATGACCCCCCCTCTCCCCATCCCTCACCTCACCCCGAACTAATAGCCATGAAATAACCCCCCCCCCCCTCTCGCCTCCATATTACACAGAACAACCATCGGCCCACCCCTCCCTCCATGTGGCACATTTCACAGCATTTCCTCTCCTGGTGTGTATCATATCAACCCTCCTCCAATGCTTCAGAATGAGTGAGCTGGGTCCTTGAGATCACCCTGGTAGGTGTATCTACTACAGCTGGTAGAGGGATACTGTACTTCAAGTCAAATCTGGGTTCAATATTTGGTTTGATATCAAGATATGTATTCATCTGTCCTCAAAGTTTGATATTAGGTTCTACCAACTTACCCTTTACGCCATATGGAGGATGACATAGGTCTACCAGGTACCAGGCCCATGTTATATTTCGGAATATTATAGCAGCACCCTCATATGTTGCATGTATGCCCATCTTTGACAAAATCTGATTATTAATGCTGCAGCATGTAGGTGTTCATCACCTCACAGGTGGTCACGGAAAAAGATATTGGACACTGGGTACCACTGGAAAGCTGTGAATGTGTAGATTACAACGCTGGTGAGTGTAAAAGGCTACGTGGGGGACAAACTTGGCAGTTGTACATTGAAAATATAAAGTGGAAAATAAGCTTTTAATGAGAAAAAATTCAAATAAAAGCAAGTAAAGACTTTGAATGCATATTTTGTCACATGGGAATAAAGTAGCATTGCAGTGAATGAAATCTGAGATTTGAGGTCCAAGGTCAAGGTCAAAGGTTGATCAATTGGTATATGATCAGATGTGTGGAGTGTAACCCTTATCACCTAATACAATGTTAGTTGCAGTGTATGAAATATGTTCCTGTTGTGGTCATGTCAAGGTCATGGTGTGATGTCAAGGTCATGACCTCATGATACATATATGTCTGCATCCGGCAGCAGACAAGTCATTGCAAGGGGCCTGCTTACATTGAAAGTACATGTAAAATGCATGCATAACATATCATCTTATGACAGCCTGATGGTTGAGGTGACTTATCTTTCCTTTACACTATGAGCAACAAGAATCACCTACTTTTTCTCAATGCCCTTAACCAGCTAACTACATATATAGCACTGGTGGTCCTCAGGTCGTTAAGCCATAAAGCTGGCGGCCAGGGGTCGGTATCTCTCTTATCTTCTTCAAAAAGGAGTGTGTCTTAATTACCCCTGTAGGGGTGTGGGGGCAGGTTGGAGACAGGTTGGGGGTCAGTCGCAGGGCCCAGTATCCCATTCTCCATAGGAATAGCACTGGAGCTGCTCTTTGCATTCAACAATGTTAGAAAAAAACAATGATGTTAAATGATTGTGATAGAAAAGTTCAGAATATATGACGAATAAGACCATGCATGGGGTCCCACCCATGGAAGAAATTTAAAAATCTAACCAAAAGGAACTATCTTGGAACAACTTTTATATCCCTACCCCAGTACATTCCCCATACATTTACATGTATTATTCCATGTTTGCATATCCTACAATATAAGCATCCAGCAAACAAAGTAGCCTGCCTCATGCAAGTCCTGGATTAACTATAATACATAACCAGTTTTACAATAGATGCATAATTATTCTAGATATTGAAGAATAGATTAGCTATGTGCTCTGTGTGCCTATACTGCAGCAAGTAGCAGTGGGGGTTGTTTGACCCCCATGGGCGTGGCAGAGGGGTGGTGCGGTCATCATGGGGAGGGGAGGGGTAGGTGGGGGTGAGGACAGGCCAACCCCCTCTGCTATATATAGACTTCGAAACTCAAGTCTATTCTGTGTCTTGCATGCATCCTTGACCTTTGTACCATTCTTACATTACTCATCCTCAGTGTCAATATTTTCTGGTAGCATGGAGTACATGTTTAAACATGTGTCAATGTTTTCGCACCATTTAAGTGTGTGGCTTCTATAGTTGTTAAGCGTAATTCCATTCTTTTGCAATCTCCAACAACCTTTTCTTGAGGCTTGTTAGAAGAAACACATTCTTCCCTATTACCATCAGAGCATGAAGTTCCTGGATCAGGAGTTGAATATCATATTTATATCATGATTATTTTTTGATCACCTCTTCTTTGGTTGCACATTTGGGTCCATCTGATAGTTATATAGTAAAAGGGGCACTTTTTCTTTTGATGATACTGGCATTCACAGCTACAAGGTCTCTATTTGGCACTCCATGTAGCTGTAGTAACATATCCCAACCATTTTTGTCTATAGCAGCTTGCATAACCTTTTGAAATATGTTATCATTAGAATGGCCTGAGGAAGACATGATAGACCAACCCATACCTTTAGAACACCTTTTGTTTAGTTGGCACTCTTTGGTACAAATGAAACTGTGTTTTTCAAATAAAACCACTTCCACCTGACATTGATCTAGTATGGGGGACTATTATTTCCATCCCCTACTACCATACCAACATTTGTAGTACTGAACCTTTTTCCACCTGACATTAATCTAGTGGTGGGTGGACTATCATAAACATCCACCACTACCACACCAACACTTGAAGTACAACTGTTACAGTTTCTAATACACTCCCTGGACGGCACTGTACAAACCTAAGTTGTGTCTTTCTTCATAGACCACACACTATGTGTTAGAGAGAGGTCAATTAAAGGGTAAAGTGTCTAAAAGTGTATTTATTTTTTTAATCATCATCTGTGGTTGGATTTATGTCATCAGAACACTGTCACTATTTTTCTGTGATTATTTATTTGACTTATTTTGATAGCATGGATACCAGAAACAGCACAATTTAACCCCTTCCTCCATGTAACACAATTACCCTCCCTGCACAATATTGGTGCAATTCAGCTTACTGCATATCAGCTATTAAGGGTGTGATAATTTTTTTATCATTTTTGCAACACACCAAACCCCCCCCTCAACCCTGTTAAAAAAATGATCACTCCCTAAAGGGGCAATATCACTACTCACACTTAACCACATAGAAACTAGAAACTAAAACAGTGCTAGAAATGTGAAGGGGACATGCTCAGTGATTATGCCCCTTTAACTTCACAAGACATGGACATAGTTTTGACCTTAACCTTGTATCCTGTATACCTGTATGTATTGCCTAAATTCAATAAACCCACAATGGGTCTTCCATTTACCAGACCTCTTTATGGTGGTTTAAATAGAAAGGAATACTGTAGCTGATACTCACTGATAAATGTCCAAATGAAAATGTAGCTCAGACTGTCCTGTGCAGTGACCAGTTGTGTGCGTGAATATTGCAGACCCAGACAATCATTCTTATGTGAATTTCCATAATGACCTTGACCTTTATAATTTTAGAGGTCACATGATAAAAAATTGTATCATAATATATATTGCACGTTGCGTATGGAAGGTTATGATTTCAGATCATATCCAAACACCAGATACTTGACCTTTGACCTTTGACCTTAGACCTTTGACCTATGACCTACTATTTGTCAGATTCATGTATTAGCATTACATGATATCATGTCAAGACACAATGAATAGTCAATGAGTTGAATTGCAGCAAAATGTATATTTTCCTATTTAAACCTCATTTCCAACTTTTTATTTTCAATTTAGAAGTGCCAAGTTTGTCCGCTTCCTAGAGTTTTACACTCACCAGGTCTATAATCTACATATTCACAGCTTTCCAGCCATACCTAGTGTCTGGTATCTTTTTCTATGACCACTCTTCGCAGAAATAATGCCCGTAGCAGCCCAGTGCTGCAGCATTATTACCCCCAGGCTCCTTGCCGTCTGTGGATCTACACACAAAGTCAGTCACGCCGAGACAGATGCTAATAAGGTGTATGGATTTCCACGGTTGGTTATAAAGTATGAAATAACATTAATAGTGAACTTGAAACTTCTCCTTGACACTATTATAAGAAGGACAAAGGTTCGCGAGTTTGAGTCTGTTGAGGGGGTTATCTCACGAGTTAAAGGTCGGTGATAAGCCAGGGCATACATATCCAATTTAATCGATAGAAGTTTAAAGATTGCACCAAGATAAAGATGAGATAGGTACCTCTTGAGTTCTATTTCTAGTAAGGAACGGTTAGGCAAACACAACTCTTTGTATGTGATTCAGGTTAACTATCACAGGACCCCATAATGGCTTAAGTTCATTTGCAATCACGATGCACAAATGCAATACTGTCACACAACCCATGATCATCAGCACTGGACTTGTCTATAATGCCGACCCTTTTTGAATCATCCATGAAGGGACTCATTGATTCATCATTACGTTTCTCAGAGACAGCTAAGGCTGTAGGGGGCGCTGTGTGCAGAATCGGCCGCCATTTTGTTGGGGGGACGTAAAGCACTGGTTTAGGTATGACAGCCTCCTAAAATCGCTGAATGCAGCTAAATAGAGCACAGTGTGACTTCCTAACTGATCTAAATATAAAGAGAGGTACATATTTCTCGATTCATCTGACAGTATTTATCAATTTAGAGGTTAATTTCATCGAAACCAACATATTTTTGTGCTACGTCCAGACATGGTAAGGATGTACCCCCTCCCCACCCCCCCCCCCCCCCCAAAAATGAAAAATGGCGGAAATTTGACAGGAAGTTGCTGTCAGACTCGGAGAATAAAGTTAGTCGTTGCTCTTTGCTAATATCCCAGGGGTTCAATCATCCCACTTTATTATACTATAATCGTAAATTAATCTTACATAATCCATTCATATGACTCAGATCTGACAGAGAGGACTGGTCTGTCGTCTATGTTGTATACCTTCTCAGTGTAGTGTAAGAATCAAAACCGCAGTTTTTATGGTTTAAAGTAATATTCTCCCGGCAACCTACGCTAGCATACCACACTCTAAATTCCTGGGCAAGCAATATTATCTCAAAGGCATTGGGAGGTCTGAAGAATACTGATGGTGAAACGGATCACAGGAAAAATAACTACATTTATAAAACATGTAATGAGAAAGGCAAGGAAAACTAATGTTCTAGCTGATGTAGAATACTAAAGACGTTGTAGAAATGATTTTACTAGCATTTCTGCGCTTTCCTTTAAAAAAAATAACAATATACACTGTTCTATGTTCTGAACCTGAAACATTAAAGTGTTACTTTGCCTAATCGACGTTGGCCATGGCACGTAGACCAGATATGTCAGTCGTCTGTTACCAACTCCATTACCCACATTCTGAGGGAGCTATGGATTGAAACAAGACCTGCTAAACCACTATGTAGCGTTTGATACTTTTGTGCGACGTCCGTCCTCAAAAAATTGTATCATTGGCCACAGATCAGCAATACTGTCCGGACAGCTGCTGTATGTAATTTATCAGTGACCTCAGCCAACAGCTGACTATAAAGGTAAATCAACATCTCAGATTATCCATTAAGGTATTCACATATTAACACACCGATGAAAGATATATAGATAGAAAATCACTGATAGGTATTAAGGTTTTATCTAATTTGTATTGTTGGAATGTTAACTATAATTATGCAACAATTGTTAAGTCAATATAATATAACCCATGTTGAATATGTATCTGTGTATGTGTGAAATACCCCGCTTAGATAAATCTTCAGGAGTGCATCAACCCTATATAGTTGGCATGAATTTTACTAACGATAAGGATAATAATTTAAAGACATATTTACTGATTTAGCCCCATAAGACGTAATCACCCAAACATATGCACAACCATGATATAAAGATCTTACAGCAATACGAGATAAATTCAATACAATTATAAGAACAACTAGATAAACATGCCAAAATGGTCAGCCATAGCGCACCGAAGTCTCACGAAGATACCCCAAAATACCCCTGAATTAGCATTGACATAATTTTTTCCCTGGCTGAAACTAAAAACACCTGCAGGTAGAGTAGCCTAAACAGGTCCCAAATCTGATATTTCAAAGCTCCCCTTATTAGTGGAGATATATGGAGAATTCTGCCCTTCCTACAAGCCTGCGAGCAATAGTGGGGGACCACCTCGCAACCTACTTATGCGCCCTATTGTTTCATACATTGTTAAAGACTCAGGGACTGTTAACTGTATACTAGCATTTCCATGTGTGCTTAGGTCCCTCTTATCGAATATCCTCATAATCCTGAACAGTCTCAAGCCGCTGTAGTTAAATTGGTCAAGTAGGTTATCTGCCTATGTGACTCCACATAAGCAGGAAACAAGCGTTAAGACACAAGATATCAACACTATTATCAAAGGGTCAGGGGTCTAGGATGCAACAAGCGCCTAGGACAGGGCTGATCTAAAAGAGAGGGGCAGGACTTCTTTCAAAATGTAAAACGTATTGTTTATACGCATAATGTGGTTATGCAATAGAATCTAGAACAAAATCGGACAAGAGTAACCATATGATTATACTCGATTTTTATGATTTAAAACCGTGGTATTATGCAACTATAGGCTACATACATTAGAGTGGAAGGTGATTTGAGAGGGGAAATTTCCAAGGGGGTGGGGTAATTCTAGGGGCGTAATTCGTGCCAAGGCAATTCCGGGGAAGGCCCAATTCCAGGGTTACCTGATACTGGTATATTTATAAAGATTTAGATTGTATCCAGCTAGGGCAGGATGAAAACACATTGAGTCCAGGGGTAGGTCCACTGAATCTAAAAAAGGAAATAAATAGAATGATATGCCCTGTATAAACTTGCCGATGGAGCTCTGAGGGAGCTTTAGTGCTTGTGGTTGAAAAGAAATACTTTAGATTATCTCATATTAGCACTCCTCCCCATTGAAGCCTGCAGTAACTAGTTCCCCAAACTGACAAAGATGGCACCACTGTACTGGGATCTCACCACTACATATCCATTTGGCTTCTGAACTAAACCAAAGTATGCACGACTTAAAAACCAGGGTGCGAGGCAATTCCGCCCTCCCCTAGTCTCAATTCAAATAAGCAGAAGTGTCGGTCTTCTAGCAGATTCTTGAACTCAAACCCAAATTCATTAATTCACATACTTTATCCATGAATGGATAATGATGGCTGTATGCATACAGAGAGGTGATTTGCTGCGATGAATGGCACCATCTCATTTTTCATGACAGAACTCAGTTTGACTTATAATGTGTGTGACAGAAGTGGGCGCCACATGCTATGGAATACAGAGACATGACCTTTTCATAAAATCGAAATGCGACATGGGGCCTAGTGCCTTGTGACGTGATCCTTTAGAAGTTAGTGACATGGACATTTCTTAAAATCAACATGGGACAGGGGCATTATTAAGCAACATAGACATGCGACATGGTCATTTCTTAAAGTCGACATGCGATATGGGACCCCCCCCCCAATCTATACCCCCAGGCTCCTTGCCGTCTGTGGATCTACGCACAAAGTCAGTCACGCCGAGACAGATGCCGATTACATTGTACATCACAACGTGTGTGTGAGGATCTCACAAAACTGTCCATATAAATGTTAAATCATGTATCAGCATCCTAAACAAATAAAATGCTGTATTTACAGATGAGTGAAGATCTCACCAAACTGTACAAATGCGTATTGAATAATTTATCCCAAATAAATATAGCATTTGAACAGGATTGGACTCGTTTGTCTTCTACTCCATAGTAATAGTAGTGCTTCGCGTGTCGTAACTAAATGTAACAATAAGGCACCACAAAGATTTTTAGGCCCCAAAACTTAGTCAATAGCGATGAACCTAGTTAGTCATTCTTTGCCTCTCTATACGTCCAACCATGGTTAGTTAATATCATCATGTATAGTCAGTAGTGATCGACCCTCACTAAACGGTATGAACCTGTTAGGTCAGTGCTTTTGGCAACATAGTAAGCGTCCGGCTGACGCTCATATTTCTCTGGCTGTATACACACTCAGGAAGCCCTTGTTTTGTAAGTTTTGCAACTCCTCTGACTCTTCTTTTAACTCCCTATCCCATATAAAATCTGCGTAATCAAATGTAGGTAATACTATAGACTTGTAAAGTAAGAGCTGCACTCAAAACGTGAACTTGTAAGTAAGAGCTGTGTCCTTATCTGTATGGTCTATTATCTTCATAAGCTGGTTGACTTCATGTCAGAACTATGACAGACGCGCCTATAGATGCTCTTAGAGGAACATTTCTCTCAGTCACTAGTACCTAACCTAGTAAGTCATTTTTTTGCTCCCTATACGACCAACCTAGATTAGTTATTATTGTCAGGTTGGTCACTACTGACCAACTCACCTTAGTCTTTTTATTTCCAGGGGGAGCCACCGAGTGGTCATCACAGGTGGCACCAACTAGTGGTATACAAATACAACACACTAATGATGAAACTAGGTTAGCCACTATTGACTGACCCCTTGTTCATTTTTTAATATAACTTTTCCATTGTGACTAACACTCATATGACCAACCTAGGATAGTCTGTACTGACTAACCCTTTCAACCTATGGATTTACAGTGTAGACATAGTTAGCACTCTGACAATTCCAACATTACCCATGTTTTCTCTACGGGAAGATCTATTCTTATTTCACATTCTTTGATTTGCAGCCATTATTAATGGCTGATATTGGTTTGGGATATTGTGCCATGGAAGAAATGTGTATGCAAACTATGGATTTTCATACAGGGTTGGTTATAAAGTATGAAATAACATTAATAGTGAACTTGAAACTTCTCCTTGGCACTATTATCAGGTTGGGGCCGGGACCATGGTGTGAGGACGTACTAGATACATAGTACACCCTTTCCATTGGGTCTGTACCAAGATTATGGTACTGTGCACCATCTTGGGCTGTACCATGATCTTGGTACACCTGGTGTGCCCACTGGACCATGACCCCTGCTCATGCAGGGAAATGGGCCAATCACAGCCCAGTACTCATGTACCTAACCTGTGGTCACTGGACTGTGACCCATATCTGTGCATGTAATTAGTGGGGTCACTGGGGTCATAGATGGGAATATGGAAACCACTCTACTATTTCATACTTATATTTACATTATATGGCTTATTTACTACATTATCAAACATCACTAAGTTAAAACTAAAACGTCATTTTGTAGGCCTCAATCTATGATTTCATCCTATGGGTTCATTTTTATTAGCAGATTTAACAAAAAATTAGCAAACTGATTTTACTAAACATTTACCTAAGGAAAATATGTAGATAAAGCCATTTCTTAGATAATATTCCGATTTTAGTTATGAAAAATGGTGCATACATAAATTATAGACCTCTGCTTCCTATAGTGGCATCAGAATTATGCATTTTGGTATGGAAATATGAGAAAAGTGACAATAAATAAGTGTACCAATTTCTTGGTACACCCTGTGTTCTGGGGGCTGTCAGTCAATCTTAGGGCGTACCAAGAAACTGGTCAGTCTCCAACCTGATTATAAGAAGGACAAAGGTTCGCGAGTTTGAGTCTGTTGAGGGGGTTATCTCACGAGTTAAAGGTCGATAAGGTGATAAGCCAGGGCATACATATCGAATTTAATCGATAGAAGTTTAAAGACCACATCAAGAGGTTTTCATGTGGCGATTCCGGTGTCATAGACAGGTACTTGGATATATTAACTAGTTTCCTACATAAAAATAAAAACATAGGGGTTCATATTTATACGTCTATTATTTGGTTAAATTGGGACCACTATCAGTGATTCTCAGGCCCGAAATATTAGTGCTTGTGCTGTCCCCAGTGAGAAGCACATGCACTACAGCACCCAATACCCAATGTGACTGCGTATTGGGTGACAACCAACCCAATGGGGGGCCACTCCCCATTTTCTTTAGTAACCACGTGTATGTGAGAATATCACTCAAATTAGGCACTTTTAATACAAGAGGTAGTTCTACAAACTAGCATCCTTTGCATGGGAAATTATCTATGGCCCCTTGCCTATATAGGGCCCCATTATAGACTATTTCCCCTTTAAATCATGTTCATACATGGTAAGCAAAGCTAATTATAAGAGAGAGTGCCTCCCCCGGCCTCTGCAGTGGTCAGTCTGCTTCAGGGGCCTACCTCCTACTGGATGGATCAGGACGCCGCACTGTATGTGGGCAGGGGAGGGGGTGTCTAACTGCCAGCATAGAACGTCCCCCTACTCATCTACTACCCCCCCCCCCCCCCAACCCCCACTATATGCAGTGAAGGTGTGTGGTTTGCCGACAAATATACAGATCAGCTCTAGGAGAAGAGGCTATAGGTCGAGTTACATATACAGGTCTGCTACGTCACAGTGTGGGCAAACAAAGGCAACACATGCTTAGGTAACCTCACCATGGTAGCCACACACCAGGGTTATAACACTAAAATCTGTTTTTAATTATCCCTTTGTTATATTGGTACATAGTTTTGACTATACAATATAGTATGTTAAATGTATGTATTCATGTGTAGCTAATGATACATGTATGGCTATTTATATTTATACCTAACTGGTTGTTTCACAGCCACCCTACCCAGTGGTCACAGTCCAGTGGTTTGTTTGCCCACCGCACCTCACATATAAATAGAATAATCAAGTATATGTAACTCGACCTATAGCAGAGGTTAGAGTTGTTGATTACACCTAAAAATAAAACTGTGGGGGGCAAAAAAACGTGGTCAGTATGTTATAGGGCATATGAACCATGTCTATATGAGGCCACCAGTCAGTCTATCGTGGCTATCTTCACATACTCGTAGGGTATCTAACACATAAACATATACAAAATTATTATAAAATGAATATACACCTATGTTACAGTAACCTCTTATCATGCAATGTACAAATGTAGTGAAAACTGCAGAATATACTACTTCCCAGGTAAGTAAATACAATAAGTTTCAGTACCGGATATAATGGCACTATCATGGTGCAGTTACCTAACCACGTGGAGGCCTGTGTTTGCCCCCAATCAACACCCTGTGACGTAGTAGTACATTTTGTAGAGGAAACTCTAACCTCTGCTATAGGCAGATGAGTAGTCACCTCCACCCGGAACCCTGTGCATTGCCCATTGCCATTAAAGGCTGTTCATAATGAGGTGGCGTGGTGGTTAAAGTTAGTTAACCCACGGTGGAGAGTTAAGACCAAGCAATTCACACCTTGGTTATTTCTACATAACCGAGGGTTAAGTCAGATACCCTCCTCGTAACTGAGTTATGTAATAATAACAATGGGAAAGTGACTGGTGGCCTATGAGGCCACCAGTCTGTTTGCCAGTTATTTTGACATACACTCAGTTACTTGTAGGGTACGTGTTGATTGTGGGGGGAGGCTACAGGCTCCAGACATTTTTTGAATTTGACCTTTAGATTAGCGCCCTCAGAATGTTTTGAAACATCATGTTATATTATCCATGGAAAAATTAGGAATTTTACATTTAAATTGACGTATTCTGAGTGAGTTTGAGCTTGTCTTTCAAGAGAATTCCTTTGATATTGGTGTATTTTGAGTCTACAATGATATTGGAGGGGCTCAAACATACTTAGCCCCCCCCCCCGACTTTAAAGTTGGGGTGGGGGCTAAGCCCCTCCCCCCCCCCCTAGCTGTTTAGGTTCCACTGCCCTGTAGGGGAGATTCGAGTTTCCACTGCTCCTACATTACAGAGTTGCCAACTTGCTGATGTTACAGTATGCCCACCTGTGATTACTGCCCCCCCCCCCCCAACCTATATGCTTACTACATAGGGTTGAGTAACTGTCACGGATCCACTAGCAGAGTGGTGGTTGGGGGGGGGGGGGCTTTGTAGTACCTTCCCCCCCTACACACACACACACTCACACACATATACACATGCACTTCTGTCCTTAGCAACGGCCTCACAGTTGACCATTGACAGGAGTGCCCCCTTGTGCAAAGTGAGGAAAGCACACATTGATCAATTCAATATTTGGAGAGATTTCCTACTTTTGCTAAAATTACCACTCTATCCACATAATTGTGTAATATCTATCAAATGATCATGTAAAACAGTATGTCTACAGTGGCATATTCTGGTTTTCTCATATTATTCAAAACCTCCGGATGTGGTCTTTAAAGATTGCACCAAGATATAGATTAGATAGGTACCTCTTGAGATCTATTTCTGGTAAGGAACGGTTAGGCAAACACAACTCTTTGTATGTGATTCAGGTTAACTATCACAGGACCCCATAATGGCTTTTAAAAGTTCATTTGCCATCACGATGTGCAAATGCAATACTGTCACATAACCCATGATCATCAGCACCGGACTTGTCTATAATGCCGACCCTTTTTGAATCATCCATGAAGGGACTCATTGATTCATCATTACGTTTCTCCGAGACAGCTAAGGCTGTAGGGGGCGCTGTGTGCAGAATCGGCCGCCATTTTGTTGGGGGACGTAAAGCACTGGTCTATGTACAACAGCCTCCTAAAAATCGCTGAATGCAGCTAAATAGAGCACAGACTTCCTAACTGATCTAAATATAAAGAGATACATATTTCCCGATTCATCTGACAGTATTTATCAATTTAGAGGTTAATTTCATCAAAACCAACATATTTTTGTGCTACCTCCAGACATGGTAAGGTTGTACCCCCCTCCCCCCCAGAAAATGGCGGAAATTTGACAGGAAGTTGCTGTCAGACTCGGAAAATAAAGTTAATCATTGTTCTTTGCAAATATACTAGGGGTTCAATCATCCCACTTTATTATACTATAATCGTAAATTAATCGTACATGATCCATTTATACATATGACACAGATCAGAAAGAGAGGACTGGTCTGTCTGTCGTCTATGTTGTATAGCTTCCCAGTGTAGTGTAATAATCAAAATCACAGTTTTTAGGGTTTTAAGTAATATTCTCCCGGCAACCTGCGCTAGCACAACACACTCTAAATTCCTGGGCAAGCAATATCATCTCAAAGGCATTGGGAGGTCTGAAGAATATTGATGGTGAAACGGATCACAGGAAAATTCCTACAATTATAAAAACATGTAACCTGAAACATAAAAGTGTTACTTTGCCTAATCGACGTTTGCCATGGCACGTAGACCAGATATGTAAGTCGTCTGTTACCACCTCCATTAACCACATTCTGTGGGAGCTATGGATTGAAACAAGACCTGCTAAACCATTATGTAGCGTTTAATACTTTTGTGCGACGTCAGTCCTCAAGAAATTGTATCATTGGCCACAGATCAGCAATACCGTCCGGACAGCTGCTGTATGTAATTCATCGGTGACCTCAGCCGACAGCTGACTATAAAGGTAAATCAACATCTCAGATTATCCATTAAGGTATTCACATATTAACACACCGATGAAAGATATATAGATAGAAACTCACTGATAGGTATTAAGGTTTTATCTAATTTGTATTGTTGGAATGTTAACTATAATTATGCAACAATTGTTAAGTCAATATAATATAACCCATGTTGAATATGTATCTGTGTATGTGTGAAATACCTCTCTTAGATTCATCCTCAGGAGTGCATCAACCCTATATAGTTGGCATGAATTCTACTAACAAATAGGATAATAGTTTAAAGACCTATTTACTGATTTAGCCCCTAAGACTTACTCACCCAAACGTATGCACAACCATGATATAAAGATCTGACAGCAATACGAGATAAATTCAATACAGTTATAAGAATAACTAGATAAACATTAGGGAGTGTTCATTTATTGACCCAGGGAACCCTGGGTCTCTGTGAGACGGTTTTCCTACAAACAACATAGATTGGTCAGCTGACTTTGAAAATTCACCCTGCTTTTGCTTTTTGGTACTTCTCTCCCAAAAAAAGCTCATACACATCTCGGGAACTATCTTTCTCTTCCTGTTTTTTCCAAAATTTCCGTACAATATTTTTCCTAGTGAAAAAAGACAAATAAAAAATGTCAAAAACAGCCCAAAAAACGAGTTTCTGTGAACTAATGCCAGTGACCTTGAATCCTGACTTTAAAAGAGTCACGTTCACACAGACTTCCTATACCTGCAATGCTATAGCAGGGGTGAGCCAAAAAAGTGAGACGCTTTCAACTAGTACTACTAGTACCCACAGAAACCACTATACGCCAGACGGCGCTACAGGTAAATACACCCAATATCGCTTACGTTTGCTACGGGAAAAGTCACGTTTCATGGCCTAGAACCTTTAATATTGATCGTACAAACAAACCATGAACATTTATGAACTAGTGAGGGTATTTGCTAGCGATATTTACCGCTTTAAATTGAGTCACCATGAGATATTTACATTTCTCTCCCCGCAAGAAATCATCATTGTTGTTACCAGCGTCCCACATATCTGAATGTGTATGTGTCTCTGGGCAAAGGTCTGGAACACGCCAAACATGAGGCACACTTTGAAAACAAGGTTGAAGCTTTGCTGCAGCAAATGTTCCTATCCTCAAGCAATACGGCTGATATCTAATGCCCTTTAACACATTATCTATGGCTCCCTGACCCTAGAATAGGTCGATACTTTAGAATAGAATCTCGGAGTAATCCACGTTTTAAGCCCATTAATGAATAATCTCATAATGTCATGATATTTGGTCCCAAACGAAGCGTGGGCAATAATATAAGCTAATATAAAACAAAGCAGAATATCATATAATTAAAAAAAATCATTTGCTGATTAGATGATTTAGTAAAACATTTTACTGCATAAATATTTGGATATACTGGAATACTAGACATCATTCGAAAGCCCTGGGTCACTTGTGATGTATATCACACAATCCATCTTTAATTACAGGGGTGGTGGTGAGACTTTGCGCGGAGGGGCGAATTTCTTTTACGCCCTCCACCCTCGAGAGGGCGTGGAACGTTTTGCGCCCCCCCTCGCCGAAAGATTTTCGAACTATAGTAACGCGTGGGCATTTTTGCTAAAAAGGGGCTTAATTTTTTACGCCCCCTCTCAAGAGGGGTCAGAATTTTTTAGGCCCCCCCCCTCAGCAGGGGTCGGAAATTTTTACGCCACCCCCCCTGTAACTAATAAATGAACACTCCCTTGTGCCAAAATGGTCAGCCATAGCGCACAGAAGTCTTGCGGAGATACCGCAAAATGCCCTGAATTAGCATTGACATAATTTTTTCCCTGGCTTAAACTAAAAACTCTTGCAGGTAGAATAGCCTAAACAGGTCCCAAATCTGATATTTCAAAGCTCAATTCCCCTTATTAGTGGAGATATATGGAGAATTCTGCCCTTCCTTGAAGCCTGCGGGGGATAAATGGGGCGACCACAATTTTTTTCCTCGGGCGCCCTCGCAACCTACTTATGCGCCCTATTGTTTTATACAGCGTTAAAGACTCAGGGACTATTAACTGTATACTAGCATTTCCATGTGTGCTTAGGTCCCTCTTATCGAATATCCTGACAATCCTGAACAGTCTCAAGCCGCTGTAGTTAAATCGGAAAAGTAGGTTATCTGTCTATGTGACTCCACATAAGCAGGAAACAAGTGTTAAGGCACAAGATAACAACTCTATTATCAAAGGGTCAGGGGTCTAGGACGCAACAAGCGCCTAGGACAGGGCTGATCTAAAAGAGAGGGGCAGGACTTCTTCCAAAATGTAAAACGTATCGTTTATACGCATAATATGGTTATGCAATAGATTCTAGTACAAAATCAGACAAGAGTAACCATATGATTATACTTGATTTTTATGATTTAAAACCATAATATCATGCTACAATATATATAGGCTACATACCTTAGAGTGGAAGGTGATTCGAAAGGGGAAATTTCCAAGGGGGTGGGGGTAATTCGAGGGGCGTAATTCATGCCGAGGCAATTCCGGGGAGGGGCCAATTGCAGGGTCACCTGATACTGGTATATTTAGGGAGTGGTCATTTTTTAACAACAGTGGGGGTGGGGGGGGGGGGGTTGGTGGATTTTCGTGTGAGCGGGTTGAAGTTTTTTTGGTCCCCCCGTGGGAGGGGTCGAATTTTTTTTGGTCCCCCCCTCAGGCAAGTTGAAATTGTGCACGGCCGACCCCTTTGAGCTATAGTAACGCGCGGGCTTTTTCGCTAAAAAGGGGTGCATTATTATTTTGGTCCCCCCCTCAAGAGGGGTCCAAATTTTTTTGGTTCCCCCCCCAAATCCACCAACCCCCCCCCTGTTGTTAAAAAATGACCACTCCCTTATAAAGATTTAGATTGTATCCAGCTAGGGCAGGATGAAAACACATTGGCAAGGGATAATAACCTCAAACACAAGAACATTATCAGTACTTCTAAAAGAATAATTAATACGTTTGAGTAATTTTTTCTGGGCATCTATATAATCTCATTGCTATTTGGGATATGTACTTTATTTTTTACCAAATACAACAGCGCCATTGTTTTAACCAACGAGCGCCGTATTTCACTCCCCTGTGAAATAACCCATGGCCGTATTTAACGCCCCTACGATGTTAACAAAATGGCGGTTTGCTAACATTTGAACAGCGAAGAAAAGAAAGCTATTTCAGGTATTTTAGCCCCCCCCCCTTATAATGATTTATTTTAAATAAAAAAAGGTAAAAATAATCCCGTCAGTTGAAGGGTAATTGCACTTGTGTAGATGTGTAGGGGACGGATTCCCCCCCGCCTCGGTGGTAACCCCACGAGGGGGTATCACTTGGGTAATCCGGATTCCCTTTGTACCGTACGGATCCAGTAACGTACGGCGCAGTCAAATTTGAGGCCGATGCTATCCGCACGCCAGAGGCGTGCAAATAGCGGCCGCTATTTGCATGTCCACAGGATGCGAATAAGAGGCAGCTGGGCCGATGTTTAGCTTTGTGTTCACCCCAGGTACACTCTGCCCTGCTCATTAGTACTCCACCTCAGGTACACAAGGAATAAACCCATCACAGCTGCCTGATTATAAGCAGGGGGCCTGCTGCTGCCACAGTAGGGTTCTGTACCCCAGGTACACAGTGACCATCCTTCTGTACCCCAGGTACACATCCTTCTGTACCCCAGCTATACAACATGTCATACTAGAGCATTCCATGCAATTACATTTCTAGAAGAGAAAACACATGTGTAGTATGAGCCCTAGGGGTGTGGATGTGTACCTGGGTTACAGTTGGGATGTGTACCTAAGGTACAGTAGGGTGAGAAAGTGTACCTCAGGTTAACATATAGGATGATCACTGCGTACCTGAGGTAGAGTAGACTACTAGTGGGCCTAATTTAGTAATTACACTAAGTTACAGAGACCACAACTCAAGTATCCATTCTGTACCTCAGGTACACAGTGGTCACCTAGTCTACCCCAGGTACACAGTGGGAATCATCCTAGCTACTGTACCTCAGGTACACAGTGGTCACCTTCTATACCCTAGGCACACAGTGATTAACTAGATACTGTACCTGAGGTACAGTGTGGTTGCTTAGCTACTGTACCTCAGGTACACAGTGGTTGCACATGTCATACTAGCATCCCCTCTAATTGCATCTCTATATGGAGATAAACACATGTAGTAGGCCCTGCGGGTGGCTGTGTACCTGGGGTACAGTACAGTGTGGCTGTGTACCTGGGGTACAGTAGGATGTGGATGTGCAGCTGCTGGATAACACCATCTGCTGGTGGGGGCAGGAGGCTGTTATGTGATTGGTCAATTCCTTGTTCATCTGAGGTGGACTACTAATGAGATGGCAGAATGTACCTGAGGTGAACATAAAGTTGAACATCGGCCCAGCTGCGAATAAGAGCTCTTATTCCCACACTAGGTATGGTCTGTGTAATACTTCTTATTCCCACACCATATAGGGTGTGCAATGCAATGTCTTATTGGCACCCTATACTATACTTGTAGGCCCATGGGTGGCTATTGGGGGTGTGAATTAGGGCCATTACTCACACCCTATATAGTGTGTGAATTAGGATTCTTAAAAAAAAAGCGTATTTCTCATGGCTTAGTGATGAGAAGCAAAGATATTATTTGGAGTTGCCTTATCCCTATATTGAAGTACCTCCCATCCGTAAGCTAAACGACAACTCCGTTTAAAGGTGGAAATAAACATCTAACAAAGGTCAAGGAGTTATAAGAGGATCCTCTTTTCCTGTCCCTCAGAAGCCCATGGCGCCCCTAGGGGATAGAGTGCATAGCCAACATAGCCCTCTCAAAACTTAGCCACAGATGGAACCACATTTAGTTGCTGGAAAAAGTTGTTGTCTCCATATGTGTTTTCATGTGTTTAACTCAACATCCATTTTGAATTTGGAAGAACTCTATTCAGAAATAGAAGGTCCAGGGGGCTGTTAGTGAAAATGGATTTAGGTGGAACAAGTGGACTGTACACTCCATCCATCCGGAGGCCGTTTTTTGCCATTGTTTTTTTGCTCCTTATGCTGCATATGGGGGTCTGTATGCTACATACGGGTGAAAAGCCAGAATGATAAATAAATATGATAGATTGTACTTGTTTATATATCATTTCCATGTGACTTTGGAGTGCTCGTGCTTCTACAAATTGTAATTAATCTGCCATCTTGGTCCTCATAGCCCATGTCCATGTATTAGTAATTTAGTTTCTATAGCTGTGACCTTCCGGTTGTCATAGAAAATCATATTATATAATAGACTTTTGAAAATCTGTTTCAGATGGCGGATTTACAAACACTGTACAAGGAGAGGGTGGAGCTGCTGAGAGGTACCAAAACTGATGTGATGGACAAAATGCGACTCAATGAGCTGTTATGGCAGACCCTAGTCAAATACAACGTCATCGCAGGCTGGCAAATCGAAAATATCAAGGTGGAAAATTTAGACTTGTTTAATTTTGTCATTATTATTATTTTCTTAATACACATACAGGTAATTAATATGAAAATCAACTGCTGAGAAATGTTAGGCCTAAAGAATTCATGTATTTACACTGATCTACTATGGTGGTTCATATGACTAGGATAAGGATTTAGATTATGGAATTCATCTTATCCGTTTATATTTCCTACAGAAACATGGAACCGCTCCACCAGACACACAGATATCAGAGTTGCTGGACCACGTCAGCATAGCTCCTAGCACACGATTTGATGGCTTGTTAAGGGCGTTGGCTGATACGGGACAGGGCCATATTGTAACAGAGATACTCAAACAACCACTCCCTGAACCACCACATCAGGTGAGTCCACAGGCTCCAACTGGCGAATTGTTCGAGAGTTATTCAGTAGCTACAAGGAATAGAGTAAAGGTCTAACAGACCCACAGGCGTACTATTGCATTGTTTAATTATAATGCATATACTTATGGACAACTCTGATATGAAACATAGCTTAAGCTGGGAGAGAGGAGTCAGTCGAATCGTGAACTGATTTTCTAGGGGTTGTTGGCTGATGTCTGAAAAAACGTGACAAAGGGGTGGGTGGGTCTTGAAAATTGCCAAAGTTAGTGCGACATAAATTATGACCAGAACTTAACTGGTTGATAAACCTTCGCATCAAAATAATCAGGATTAGTTTTTTGTCAGTCTAGCCATAATTGTTTATTCTGTATTGTAGTCCAGCACCCGACCCGAGGACCAGTTACGAGAAAAACATCAGGTTCTCCATGCCAAGTTAGACGTGCTGAGGGAGGCAATAGTGATAACTGAAGAGTTCTGGAACTCACTGATGAAGAATCATGTTTTATCAATCTTTGAGATTGAGGAATTCAAGGTAACTATTCCCTTCAATCAAAGGGATTTACATTACTGTAAACATACTTTATTTCGCACTGTTCATATTTTCGCGATTTTTTGCGGAAATGAAAATCCGCGAAAATATGTACAGCGTGAAAATTTATCCATTATAATAACATAACTTAACATAACATAACTTTAAATCCCTGTGAAACTGTCTTTTATAGTCAATCCGTGAAAATATACATGCGCGGAATAAAGTACGTTTACAGTATCAATTACATGAACCCATTGAAGCTTACAATAGAATTCTCCCTTTATTCTTGTTAGTAGCATACAGAGAATTCCATGTTGTAAAGTTAACGCCACGTGAGGGCGAAAATAGGCCTACTTGTTCAGTTCTGTGTGTTGTAGTGGAGGCACATACATCGTCCAACCCCAACTATTATACAACCATTAACACATGAATAAAAAAGATATATAAAAGTAAATATATCTATAACAAAACCAGTAATCAATACTATTATATATAAGTTTGATTCTCCCTCATAATGATAATCATGTCGGGTGCTGTTTGATTTTAGGAAGATGGCCAAGCTACAAATGCACAGCAGGTTCAGAGCCTCATTGAATATCTTGTGGAGGGAACAAAGAGAACCTACCGTGGCTTCCTCTACGCTCTGTCAGAAACAGGCCAGAGGGATATAGTCACTGATATACTCAATGAAGATGTCCCAGACCTATCACCAACTGCTGCTACAGAAAAGGTATGAGCATTTTATCAAGCTGGGGATTCTATTTCTATATCATGAGATGAACTCTAATTTTATATTTCTGCTCAGGGACAAAATCATTAACATTTCAACCCTTAACATTTCTAATGATGTAAGAATCAAGGGTACTATCTGGTCTAGTTTATAACCAACATACAGCATATAAGCCGCACCTAGACTTTGGGATAACTTGCCCATAGGGTCTGTATATGGCTACTTTAGTATTGTAAGTGTGATTTATGTTTGATAAATAGACAAACCTCAAAACCATTGACATACATATGCATCACACTTCATGAATTGAAACTGGGGTATATCACCTGTAGCCCTGGTTTCAAGGAGTGACGTATGATGTGCATATAGTGAAATAAGTGGGGTTTTGTTTTTATTACAACATCGGCCAGTAACAAAAACGCTATTGACAGTTCGAACTGTCAATAGTGGAAAATATTTCTCTTATTGACGGTTTACACTGTCAACAGTGGAAATTATTCCTGTTATTGACAGTTCTTCATGCGAACTGTCAATAGTGGAATATTTCTGTCTTACTGACACTTCCCACTGACATTGGAGTCAAAAAGTGTTGTTTTCTTTTGGCAAAAGTGTTTTTTTCACCAAAATCGGTTTTGCCCCCAAAATCGGTTTTGGACCCAAAATCGGTTTTGGACCCAAAATCGGTTTGGGACCCAAGAACGGTTTTAGACCAAAAATTGGTCTTGTAGCCAAAATCGGTTTTGTAGCCAAAATCGGTTTTGCCTCAAGTTGCGGTTCTGCCCCCAAAATCGACTTTTCCACCAAAATCGACTTTTCCACCAAAATCGACTTTTCCACCAATATTACTCTCAGGGTTATGACAGATAAGGAACTGTCAATAAGAGAGAAAATTCCCACTATTGACAGTTCAGTGAAGAACTGTCAGTAACGCTATAATTTACCATTATTGACAGTTTGAACTGTCAATAAGAGATAAATATCCCACTACTGACAGTGCGAACTGTCAATAAGAGGAAAGTTTTCCACTTTTGACAGTTTGAACTGTTAATAGCTTAAAAAAGTTCAGAGAGAAAAGAATAGTAATCTGTTAAACCAAGGTGGGCCAGCTATTGACAGTGCAAACTGTCAATAGTAGAAATCAATCTCCCTATTGAAAGGATTGAACTGTCAATAAGAGAATAAAATTCCCTTATTGACAGTTCAAACTGTCAATACCAGGATATAATTCCCTTAAGCGCTGATTCCACTGCCGTCACCTGACGGATCCGTCGGCATTTCGTCAATTTTTTTGGACGGAAGTGCGACGGACGGGGCAGTGGAAGCAGGTTTCACCCGTCGACGGGAGGTAAAAACGTCGACGGATCCAGCATTTTTGCTTCCACTGATCCGTCCGTCGACGGATCCGTCGACGGACGGATCAGTGGAAGCAATAAAAAGGGCGATCCGTCCGTCAGCGGGAGACATATTTGGACAAAAATGGACGGAAATGCTCGACGGATCAAATATTAAAATTTTTTAATATTTCATTCCGTCGGATTATGCACATGAAACCGTCGACGGATAGTCTTGTTGCACCTTCTCGCCACCTTGCGGAAAACACGGGAAGCTGTAGTGTCCGATTGAAACGGAAGGTGGCGCGACGGAATGTCGTTTTCTGATCATGCGATCCCTTCTTCCGGCCGTACAAAGCTGTTCAAAATGGCGACACGCGCAACTCTGAAGCGCGGTGCAAAAACCCAAACAAAGGCTCCAGTACCCAAAATAAAGCCGGAAGAAGTTGGGAAACCTGCTCCCGAAACGACAGAAGACACCGAGACAGCGCAGGCAGCAGAAAAGAGGAAGACTGGTCCCCGGAGGCGCCGAAGGAGAGCGGTTCAAAACACGTCGACGGTGAATGATTCAAATGTATCTGACACTGATGCTACCGGCACCAATGCGCCACTGTCAAGCAAGACGCTCGGGGTCAAAAGGGGGCGGGGTAAGACGGAAAAGTCAAAACCTGATGTTACGTCTACCTCACCGGATCGGGCAGAAATCGCTGTTGCACATATGCCAACCAACACACAGCAAGAAAGAGACCTGAAGCAAAAGATCTACTCTATACTGAAGAAAGGCGCAGAAAAAGAACAGGCAATTTTAAGGTACTGTTACTTTGTATTATATGACATACTGATCTTTTTCTTTAGTCCCCCCCCCCCAAAACTGGTGTTTCCCCCCCCCCCCCCCCGCTCCAGCGGTCCAAATGTCCCCCCCCCCCAAAATACACCACCCCCCCATTTGTTATGAAATGAGCACTCCCTAAATTAAAAATGTGGGCCTTTTTTGTACTAAATTTATTTTTAATTCTGACATTGGGTATGCTACCGGAAAAAAATATTTATTTAAGGTATAATATGTTATTTAAAATTAAGTTTTATTTTTTGCTTGACAGGGGAGAAACTGTGTCCTTCAATGCACAGGATGAGGCAGCCGCGTCCAACATCTTGGATTCAGAGGATGAGCCCGACGAGAAGGAACATGGTAAAGGCGTTAAGACAATGGACGGAATGGGTGATTTCACAGCACTGACACCTGCAGCCCAGGCCCTACTGGACGCTGCAGAGGGAGATCAGGATGAGGAAGACGAGCCCCTCAATTTGACTAAAGGTAAAAATGTTAAAATCATTTGTCATGTAGGAAAAGTGTTCTGTAAAATTAAGTTATATGGTTTCATACATCATTGTACATTTCTGTCTGACACAGGAACATTGGGTGCAAAAAATTAATACTGTCATGTGCAGGTGCAGAACATAACCGTCATCATCATGTACCAAAATGTTGTCTTTTAAGATTAAAAAAACCTTTCAATATTAACCCTTTAAGGGCAGCATAGTGTATCAACCCCGTACGGTAGACATGATGCATGAATACATCACTGACCACTTACTCACCAGGTACTACATGTAAAATTCGTTCAATTGCAGGAGACATGCAGATGATAGTGGAGGACACAAGCATATTTGATGATCCTACTAAATCGAACGACGATTATTGGGAAGAGGACACCACCAGAGAAAAAGTTCTGTGTGAGCTGTGGGAAGAGACAGACGTCCTGTATGACAGCAGCAAAAGAGGCCACATGACTGAGGACAGGAATACCATATTGAAGAGATTTGCAACCATACTACGTGTCCCACGTAAGTATGCATTGAAAGGCATAAACAGATATCTAATTTATTCTTTTAAAATATGTTTAACTGTGATTAAATCAGTTTTTTTTTAAAACTTTTCAGTACCGGTATTGTACAGGCGTTATGCTATTTCCATGGAAATGAGGAAAACTATATAGTGTAATATATTTCTACCTTGGGGGAGGGGGGAGGGGGGGGGGAAAGGTTGATCCCACATGTACGGAAATGGTGGACGGATTCAACAGCAAAAAGTTTTGATTTCTCATTCCGTCACATCATGCACATGAAACCGTCCGCGGATTGTCTGCTTGCACCTTCTCGCCACCTGCCGGAAAATATAGGGCGCTCTACAAATTTCACCCATTTTTAGTAACAAGCCCACCTTAATGTAATAAAATAATTAAAAAAATTATGTGAAATATTTCGTGCTTGATTTTCAGCCAAAGTGATAGCTGACAAGATGGCATCCATCAGGAACATGTATCAGCGGCTACATAGGCAGGCGAAAAGTGGATCAGAACCTGAAGGGAAAACCGTCCGGCAGAAAGAGGTGCTGCGTTTAGCCTACTTTTTACGCCAGCACATCACTACAAATGACCATTTGACGTGTTACAAACGTGTCAGTCCAAGAAACAAGTCAACCCCGAGAAAGAGAGTTCTACCTGAGGTAATTAAATTGGGAATTTATTTGTTCCTTTATATCAACAGCAGGACACACATACTTTTCTTAAGTATTCGCTACATGGAATAATAATTAAAAGATTTAAGAAATAAAAGTAGTGGAGCATACCATGATGCATCTGTAGGCTACAGTAAAATGTAATAAAACTGACATATATTTTAATACAGGATAAAAGAGAAAACATGATTGGATGACTGAAAAATGCATTTTCAACAGTATCAGACTGTGTGTCAATTAACCTTTCAGTTCTATTATGCTATTCAAAATACAAATTTAAATCACTGTAACCCCACTGTAAAAAAGATAAATTTCTTTGTACTGTCTGCTATATACAACATGAACTCATGTATTTTGTCACAGGTGACGGAAACTGATGTAGAAAACGCCATCGATTTGTCACAGATATCAGATCGTAGCCTAACACCTATGAAGGCGTGCCAACTTACAGAATCAGAACAGGGAGAAAAGGAGAATTCAGACGGAACGGAGATGGAGGAAAGTGAGGTGATAGTCAACAACAAACAGTTCAGCCGGAATGCTAGGTTGAAAGATGCTTCCTGTGTCAAGGCCTCAGTCAAAAGGTCTTTAAGGCTGGATGATCCTGTGAATGAGACCTCCACTCCCAATAAAACAGCAAAGAAAACTGCCAGAGCAGATTTAATTAAGAAGTCAGCCGTTATTTCAGCAGCCTCCACACCAAAACCAGCAGCGGCAAATAAAACATTAAAAAAAGCCCCTGTTGCTAAATCTGTGCCTCACACCAAACCTGCTCTGTCTAAAACGTCAGGCAGCGTGACAGCAGAGGACAGGAAGAGGATGGCCAACTCTACCAAATCCAACTCGACAGTGAGTGAAGCGTCCAGTTTTAATTTCACCACTGCCGCACAGCGTCGGGCAGCAATGGATAAGGACTGGAACAAGAACACCAGCAGATATGATACTACGGTAGAGGAGAGTGACTGGTACGCCCGCCAGGGGCCTAGTGACCGGAAGAAGAAGGAGGAGGTCAAGAAAAAAACAGAAAAGGACAAGCAGACGGATATGGCAGCCATTATGGTTGAAAGAAATGAGCAGATAAAAAAGATGACGGATGGACTTGAACAGTGGCGCACTCAGACAAAGACAACGGGTACACTAGAAGCAACCCCTATTAGCCCAGACCAACTGTGGGCAAATTCTTTAGTACCACATCTTGGTCGTATGGCTCCTGAAGTGAGGGACGAATTCATGGTACATGTTTTCAGTATTTGTATGAAGGCAGTACGGGGGACATGGGATCCTTCAGCCTACTGAACTAATTTAGTGCAGATAGCACACACATCTTTGCCAAATATAGGCATACAGCCGGACTGCAGCTGGTTTCGTCAGCCCACACTGATTACACTTGATGGACGGAGTACAACTATGTCCCTGGAAGTGATTTTTACCCAGGGAGTTGGTGTCTCTTCCTATCTGCACCCAGCCAAAATTAAAAACGCTGACGGAATGGGTATGAGGATTCTGGCCTATACACGTCATATGGATGTATGAACATTGTGCCATATTTATTTTTTACATTTTTATCTGCTTGCAGAAAGACTGGGTGTGTTTTTTTTTGGAAAATACCAAAGTTCAGCTAGAACAAAGTATTACAAGATTGTGTTCAACTTATATCAATATACACAGGGTACTGATCTCACTATACAGGAGCTTGGTGCAACTCCTGTACCTTCTGTATTTTATCCATGCATGTGGCTTTTTAGTTTTGTTTTCATTTCAACTAGTTCATGTGTTACTTGTTAAGGTTGATAGGACTGAAATACTTGAAAAAGTATATGATATGTCCCTGATTCATAGTATACGTCATATGGTCCATGTTAAAGTTAAGTTAAAAGATAAAACAAACGCAACGCAGTATGTTTTAAGTAGATATATCAACATGTCTTTTAATTCTGTTTTGACTGGAGAACAGAGCTCCCAAACAGCAATACCAAAAACGTCCCACAGTATGTTATACTTAGTATAGACAGAGATAAAACTATTTATTTATGTATGCCCACTATAGTGTGTAATATGATTTATGTATAACAACGGTACTCAGTTCAACGTTATAGAAAGATACATGGTACACTTTATCCCCATTATATGACAAGGTAAATGTGGAAATATAAAGATACAACAATGTTTACATATACTTCATGTTGTTCAACCCATGTTTGTTCATGTTTCCATTCCAATACTATCTGTCCGCCGACGGTTTTGTAGAATAAGTCGTTCACTGTAGGAAAACCATATATGACATGATGCGCCAGTGTGACTGGAAGTAGAGTTATGATTTTTTTGTCTTCCTACGTGCTATGTTAAGTGATGATAATATATGTCAGGGATAACTTATTTCATATAGACATATTATATGATATGAAGGAAGTTGTACTATTTTGATATTTAATATGATACCGGTACTACATGTGACAACTTCTATACTTTTACATTCAGCTATGTGTTTAAATACGTCAGGTACCGTATACAACTGTTTTGTTTTCATGCTTGAACAAAGTGTGTATCAACAATGATATAGCAGAAAAGCACATTTCATAGTGCTCCAAAAATATTTACAGTATTAAAGTTCCTGTTCCTAAATATTGTCTTTTTGATTGTATCATATCATATAGGAATGTCTGCATCATAACAATAAGATATAATGTCCTTTCACTTTCAACGAGCAAAATAGAAGTCATGCCTCAGGACCACATGGTATTGATGGCGCAGCTCGCCTTCCTTGGTTAGGCACCAATCCGCCAGGTTGGATCTCATATCCTTTATCTCCTGCTTGTGGTTGCGTACCGGGTTTGCCTGCCCACCAGGTAGAGTGGCTTCACCCCTCCACACCCCTCGGTGCTGCCTGTAATCTCTATCTTCCCAATCCGTCGCTTCTTTTGGGAGATAGGGTTGAGAGGCTTTGACACGGAGATAATTGTGTAAAACAACACATGCCATCACAACTATGCTGGCATTCTCCGGCTCCATCTCTATCTCCCTCCTCAGTATGCGGAAGCGGGTAGAAAGAATGCCAAACCCGTTCTCCACAATACGTCGACAGCGTGACAGCCTGTAGTTGAAGATCCGTTGTTTCATTGTGAGCTGGGCGGACGGAAATGGCTTCATTAAGTTGAGACTCATCTCAAACGCGTCGTCTGCGACGAAATAGTAGGGAAGCTTGCCTTTGTAGCCGGGGAAATCTGAAGGAGCAGGGACATGTAATGGGTTGTCCTCCCTTGCCACATCTTTGCAGAAAGCAGAGTACTTCCACAAAGTTGAATCACTAGACCGACCCTCTGCACCCACATCCACATACAAAAAGTTGTAATCCGCATCAACTAATGAAAACAGCACAATAGAAAAAAAGTTCTTGTAGTTCCAATACAGACTACCACTTTTCTTAGGCTTGGTTATCCTGACGTGCTTTCCGTCAAGTGCCCCTAGCACATGGGGCATGTTCCACCTGTCATGGAAGAGTTTAGACACCTGCAACCATTCCTCCTCTGTTGATGGTGGCTGAAAAAAGGTTCATATGACACGTATTAAAATATGAACTGGCTGAGAATTATAATATATCTTCTATATTATTTTATTCATCATTTTTTTTATCCATATCCTACATTTTCATGCGTCATATTATTTGATGTCATGTTTATATATATCCATTTACATGTGTAATATAACATATGACAACCGGTATTCAACTTAATATTTTGAATGACATATTGATAAAATAAATATAGGAAAAAGATTGCATAATATACCGGTATATGACATATGTTCAGTTGCATTTCTCACCTTCAGGTAGTCCTCGTGTAGACAGGAGTATATGGCTTTACATGTATCCTGTATGATGGGTAGAACACTGCTTTTGCCCACCAGGTACCCTTGTGAAAGGCTGGTTACGCTGTCTCCACGTGTGAGGTATCTCATGGTGAGACTCAAGCGCTCTTCCGGCGTTATGGCACGACGGAAGTTGGTGTCTTGATACAATATCAATGGGCGAACACAATCCAGCAGTTCCTTGTACACCGTCGGTGGCATGCGGGTGGTGCGGCGGAAATCACCATGGCAACCGAGCTGGAAAAAAGATAAAACATTATATTGAAATGCAAAAAAAAGGTATGGTTGGCCCTCTTCATGGTGGGCCAGGTGAGTTGAAAAAACCCAATTTCTTTTTCCCTGAAGAGGGGATATTTTGGTCACATGCTGTATTTTTATGGTAAAAGAATAATGACTGATATACTACTTACCCTGAGAAAGTCAGACTCCAGCTTTGCCATGGTGTTTCTCTGCCGGTTGTCAGTCCTGGCGAATAGGTAAGGGGACATCCAGAATTCATGCGTTCTTCTCCTCCTACCCATTCGCTCAATGAGCACCATTTCATCCTCGTCAACGGACAAGGCAACAGCCATGCAGCCTGCCAGGATTCGAACCCGCTCCACCACCTCATCTTGGGGCGGATTATTAAATCGCCAACTGGCCGACATAGTTGTTTCTTTCTCCAATTTGGCTATATGGCTAAGGCGTGCTCCACGTTTGAAATCAGAAAATGGCGCGTAGTATGGACAACAGGTCATGTGACCTGATCATGTGACCTGATGATTGTGTTAAGAATAAGCCAAATCCGCCGACGGAATGGGATCCGTCGACGGACGAGGCTCAGTGGAAGCAGATTTTTACCCCGTCGACCCATTTCCGACGGATTTCACCAATCCGCCGACGGATTGGTGGAATTCCGTCGACGGACGGATTGCAAGTCGACGGCAATGGAGTCAGCCCTTTATTGACAGTTCACACTGTCAATAGTGGAATATTTTTCTCTTTTTGACAGTTCCTTTTTGGAAATGTCAATGAGATAATTGTTTTTCCCTTATCGACAGTTCAAACTGTCAATAAGGGAATTATATCCTGGTATTGACAGTTTGAACTGTCAATAAGGGAAATTTGTTCTGTTATTGACAGTTTGAACTGTCAATAGTCACGGCCATCTTGCAATGAAGAAAATTAACAAACTTGCAGGCCATTGGGTAAGGCTACTGCTACAGGTTTAACATATATCATCGATGTGTTGAAAAATATAACCTGCACCCGCAATCACACACTTAGGGTTGACACCAAAATAGGGGTGTATATATGTTTGTTGAAAATATTGGCTACTGCAATCAGTATTTACATTTAAGTTGCTGATTATTGGTTACTCCATTTAACGGTTACTGCTACAATATACTACTAAAGATGTCATTGGTATAGAATTGTATAGGTTATCAGTTATTCACTATTTTGGTGTCGATCTATATACTATATCAGTTATTAGGTAAGTAAGAAAGACATTTTTTATGCCTTGTAATAACCAAGAAAAGATATGCAGAGTAGGAGAGGATCGTGGTCCCTGACTCTTTCTATATAGAAATATGCTTATGCATCTTACATTAAACACTAGAATGTCATTTTTTTCAGTATTTTACCATTCCTTTTGTCATATATTGTGCATAGGATCAAAGCTCTGCCTATCATGTGAATATTTGAAAAAATCTAACCTGAAGAAAAAATTTCAAAATCTTTTTTATTAAAATTTTATATTTTTTAAATTAAAAAATATCCTAGATGGCGGCGTATCGATACCCAGAGATTGTCGATTTGGTTATCAGATACATAAAAAATAGCAATATTTTGATACAGGTTATGATACCATTGAATAGGAAACCAGCGGGAACACACCGCAGGTCCTTGAAAATGTACTTTGACATGTGTACTTTAGAAGATGATTCAATCAAATAAATACACTTATAAACTCAAACCAATGACATCCTATATACTAGATGTGCTACACAGAGAAGCCTACACTGCAGTATAACACTCATTCCCTGTCTAACCTATTTTCTCAATGCACAGGGTGAAGAATCGTCAATTCTACTTACGGTAGGGAAAAAGAAACTCCTGACAGAGAAGGCTCCAGAGCTGATTCACAAAATCCAACCATCCTCCTTACTGTGGACCCTGCTGGTAAAACATGGAGCCATAGTTGAGCCAGATGTCAATGATATTAAGGTAAATTATTTAATTCAAAATGAATATAGGGTCATTGAGTATTGAGGTTGACCAATGCTGACAGGCAGAGAATTATTCTAACCTTTTTGATTTCTACATGTTAATATGTAGGGTGGCCGGAGGAATTTTTTAAATGAATAAAACATACGCATCATATATGTCTAGAATGCCTCAATATTCACATTTTACCATTATTATACTGATCCAGTAACTGAGTTACTCACTGTAGCTGATGACAGATACCTCACTCCTGTATCTGTATGTTCTGACAGATCTGAAGACTGGTACGTAACACATACATAGATCAAACATCTTATTCACAGCACACTGCTGCCACCAAGGTCTAATATAGGCACTAATTGCCAGCATGGTTTACTCTATAGCCCAATGACAGGAGGTGCCCTCTAGTATTATAATATGATGTTAGTGCCTGAGATTGGGGTCTCAGACCCCCATATGACCCCTATAGCAGATGGCCTGATGCTAGCTGGTGGTAGGTTGTATCATTTCCATTCAAAATGCAGCATTTTTAGCTCATTTAGCTCTATTTTCAGTAGTCTACCGTAAATCACCAATTAAAGAGTTCCAGAAAAATAATTGAGTTAAAAATACACAATTTTAGGAGGCTTATCTATATATCTTCTTCTGTTACGCACAAAGTGCGGGTGCATGTGGCGACCTAGTTTTCCCGACTATCTTTAGCCACTCCTTTCTGTCTTTTGCTATTTCCTTTGCTCTGTCTATCATCAATCCCAGTTGTTTGAGATCTTTCTCCAGTGTTTTAATCCAGGTTGCTTTTTGTTTATATGTGATATAATTGTCTTAAGTAACTATAGGGCCCCCCATGATATGCCTGCATACAAGATGCTTCAAACAAAAGAATAATTTCGAGGATACATGAATTTGCCATGAAACATTGTCAATTCTCCTAGAGGATAGGTTCAAGAGATCACCCAGTTATAGAGCTCAAGACAGACTCAAAATCTGAAGGTCTGTCAAGATTGCTCTTAAATTACATTATGTAATACAATTTATCATGCTTATTCCAGCTCATGTATGATGCATCCATTCAAGATCTCTTGATCCCAGTTTACTAGAGGTCTCTATCTGCTCCCTAGCCAAAAGGAGGGGCCATAATAAAAGGGTCATTAGATATAGGATCAGATATAGATTGAGCGACCAGCCAGAGCCTCCGGCCACCCTGTAATATGTCGATGAATAGGCCGTCTATGAGCGGAAGTATCAGAAAATCTCTGTCACCATCATACAATGATATTTTTCTTGTCCCTAGAATGGCGTGGGTTTTGATAGATCATTTCTCTTCATTCGATTTTACCATTAAGACTGCAAATGGATCAGACTCAACAAAGGTGGCCAAGGTGCTGGAGATACTGCATAAAGGTACAATGAGGCATTACACTGGCTTCATCCAGTCGCTCATTGAGTCTAACCAGGTTAAGGTGGTCACAAATATACTCAAGGAGGACATAACCAACTATAGGCTGAATGCAGCAGGTAAGCCAAATGTCTAAATTTTGTAGTTTTAATTATGTATTCAACCTGCATTGATATCAATTTACCCAACTTGGTTTTGCTTTCATCTTTTTTATAACTTACTGGGGCTCAAGCCTTTGGTATCTTGCAATGGTTTGGTCAAGATAAACCAACAACTTTGTACTTGTAATTTCAGGTGTCCTCATATCAGTGATATAAATGTCCTACTTAATGGAACTTACTAAAAGTGTATGATAAAGCATTTTAAATAGAATCGTTTCCTACAAATACTTATTAAACTGACTTACATATACTGTGGAATGCTTTCTATGCCTCTTTCGTATCAGGACCTGTGATCAACAATCCAAAACTGAACGAAGCAATCATGAACTTGAAACGGGAATACCACCACAAGACCGCTTCATCCAACCTGTATGAGGGCTCTGACTTTGGGAATGTCTACACACCATTACATCTCACTGAAACTGTAAATGGCGAGAAGGGGTGAGAGGAATCTAATTCATGCTTGTTAGAATAACATATTGAGATCAATTACGAAATAGTGTTTGTCAAGGTTGTTTGCTACTTCTGAGTCAATGTACTTCGACCTTTTCCACATTTTAACCCTTGAAAGCTTTAATCGTTTGGAATCAGGAAAATGAAAATGAATTACTTTTCAAGATATATATGGATAAAAAAAGAACATATCAATAAACATACAACCAAGTTATCACTAAGTTGATAAATGTTTTAAAACACCACAATGACTTCTGAAGTATAGCCACAGTGTGCATAATAATGCATACCAAGGTTGATATTCATTTTAGATATTATTTACACCAACCTAACTCTTTTATTTTGTGATACAAATAAACTTCAGCTAACACCTGTCATCATTTTTTATAACCTCGATTTCCCCAGTCTTTTCAGGGGGATGTGCAAAAATGGTATATTTCATACAATTCTTTAAATATTGATTATAACAGGAGGATTACGGAAACTGATATCATGCGGAAAAAATCTGACTGTCCAGTAAGAACGCTTTGTGTTGGCGAAGCCGGCACTGGCAAAAGCACCCAAGCCCATCGCGTCGCACATCTCTGGGCGCAAGGCCAACAAGATTCCCCCTTCTGGTCTAAGATAAAAGCTGTACTAATGATTCAACCTACAGATGAGGAAGAAACCCTACAACAGACTCTGAGGAATTCTATTCCAGGAAAGCAGGTATACCAAGACCTGATCTTGGATCTGGTGAAAGATGAACCAGAAAATGTTCTGGTTATTGTAGAGGCGTTTGATCAGTTTAATGATGATGTTGTCATCAGAGGTATCAAAGAAATGATAAAGAAAGGGGCAGGTAATGTTCTGCTAACAATACGGGAGAACCATCCATGTTTGACGAAAGCATTCAAGAGATTGTTCACTCATCATATTGAAGTAAATGGCTTCACCCAAAGTAATGGTGTTGAGTATGTGAAGAAGTTTCTGAAAGAAACAAACTGTGCTGATAACGCAGACACTTTTCTCACATCTATCAGAGGAAAGCCAGTGTTTGAATTAAACCCACTCAATCTTACACTGGCATGTCTATTTTATTCATCTGGAGAACTCACACCTACTGAACTGGAAACATTGACAGAAGTGGAACTCTATTCCATGCGAGAACACAGGCTGTTAGAAAGAGAACTTGAGGCCAGAAACCAGTGTGATCCAAGGGAAGTTCCTGAGATAAAGGAAAAGGAGTTGTGCAAACTCCACACGCTAGCACTTTATATGATTATGTCTCAGAAGACCAAATGCACATATACAGATCTAGGCAAACTAAATATAGATCTAAAGTCCCCAATGTTGGTTCTCCTTCAAGAACATCAAACATCATCTGCCAAATTTGGGAAGGACTACTTCTGGGTATGGCATCATAATCGCCTTCAGGAGTTTGCTGCGGCTATGGCTGTGGTAGGGATTGAAGCATTTAGTGACAGTCTGTGGCCTCTATGGGTTGCTAGTAGGCCTGATCTGAATTCTCTGTCACACTTTATAGCAGCACAACTGGGAATTGATGGACGCTATGATGATGTGGTTACACTGACTACTGCCACAATGATACTGCAGTGCAGATCTGAATGTATGGCAGACCAGGAAACAAGGGCTCACCCAGCACATGCTTGCACATGGGTCACCGACATCAAAGAGACAATATCAAGAACAATGACTGTTGACAATGCCTTTGATGGGCACTTGTGTAAGCCAATACCTACTGCACACCACGGTCCTCACATGGAGGGAATCTGCAAATGCAAAGGAAGTTTATTCAGAGAGAACATCAATCTATTTGAGCATGTCCAAACATGTTGGATGTTAGGATCTCTTCGTCAGACTAGGATGCAGTTCATCTCAATAGTAGAATTGCTAATGCTTCCCACAATTGACAGGTGAGGTCCAAAGGTGCCTGTATAGGCAAATGCAACAAACTAGTGATTGTACCTAATACACATTGAACCGATGCTATTGACCATAGATGTCCAATGTATAAAGCATTATCTGTAAAGAATATAGCAATTAAGATCAAATAGGGGCTTAGGTTTAGGCAGGTCAGTATCACCATAGGGTTTTTCTAGTCTTGAAATATTGACTCTCATGTTTACAAAAAATCGGATTGTATCTGAATTTTAAAATTGATAACCAGTATATCAATTAACATTTCCAATTCAGGTCTGAGAGTGAAACCCTTCATTTTATGCTTTCTGAAGCTTCTCACTGGAGGGCTGCATGTGAAGGCTCAGGGACTGTTCAATCCACAGTTATAGAGATCCATCTCGGACTATCCTGCACAAAAAGCCATCAGAAAAAGTGTGCAGTTGATGAACTGACTGGCTGTATCAAAGAGGTACTGGAGAGTGTCCAACCTCAAGTGCTTCATGTTCATCATGCTCAGAAGCTTGACCGACCAACAGCAGAACTGGTATCTTTGGTGAATGGGAAACAATATCTGATTGACTTCAGAGACAAAACATGGTCCATGTGGCACAGGTAGGAAGACTACTTTAGATAATGAACCATTAAAACCAACCATCAAGCACCTAGCATAAATGGACAGATTTCCATTGTACTATTTTGCTATTTCGGTATAATTAGTAATGGTTATGATGACTTTGTTTATGACTAGTTAGTTCCTTTACTTCCAAGGATCTCATTATAAAGAAGTTTAAGTTATTTCAAAGATGAATTGAATGTCATCAAACAAAAAACAATCTGTGTGTAAGCATATGTAGAACAGAATCCTTTTGTCTCCATTCTTACAGTGGTGACAATGTGAAGCACACACAGGAGTACATCCCAGGCAACAACAGATTCATATGTGTATCAAGGACTAGAGATGATGAGATAACAGTCAATGTTGAACAGCTTCAGGACAGTCTACTTCTCCAGGCCAAGGATGAATACATGAGACCCGTAGTTGTGTTTAACATTGGGTTCCCAACAGCACATTCAGAGTGTCGGAGCCATCCAAGAGTCACACCCGCTGAGTGGCAAGAAGTCATCAGCAAACTTCTAGATATGTGGCATCCGGAGTGCACAATGTTGATACGCAGTTGCAATAGTAATAGACTTGATGACATCATCGATAATAAGACTAAACAATTGTTGCGAAAAGAGAAAGAAGGAGTGAGATACGGATATGATACAATTGATGAGAACACAAATGGAATTGCCTTTTACCACATGTAAGCAATATGTATCATGCTATCACCATATTTGAAATTATGAATCATTTCACACATGAGCTGATGTAATCTACAACTGCTTCTTTCCTCCAGAGACTGCTGTCTGACTATGTAAATATATGGTCATATAATTTATGTGGTAGGATGTGCTATACCTTTTGTCCATTAAAGTGGCTATACTTGCGAATAGGAATATGCTTAACTTTTATTAAAAAATAACTCATAATGGCAGATTAAATGCAGTTTAAATAAACATAAATTGATTTGAAGTATTTACTCAACCTGAACATATTCCCTTGATCACGACACCTGCTTTTAAAAAAAAGTAAATATTAAAAAAGAAAATGGAAGAGTTGTAAAATTATATCATGACACTGAGATGATGATTATTGAATTTGATTTTAGGGCTCAAACCCATGATGATGCTGCTGGGAAACAAACGTATGTCTAAAACTCCATGGACAACGTGACTACACTCAGGGTACGACATCTAGCTGACATTGCGGATATCAGAGCTGGTGACATTAGTATAGACATCAAGGACAGCCTCACCCTGTGTCTGTCTGATGGAGGAGACTCCTCATCACTCTGTGACTTGGCAGCTGAATTTGGGAGGTCCATCAGATACCTAGTTGATGAATTGAGGGTGCAGCAGGTGATACTGATAAATGACAATGTCAACCCTGATGGTGATGCTCTCCTCAACATGATTCATGAAACCTGTGTGTCCTGGACTGATGATGATGACTTTGATTTTGACATTCGAGAAGGACAACTACTAATTGGCAGGTTTGTACATTATGTATGGTTATGGCACAAGCAGGAAACAAAATATAGAATGATAAGGAACCAACATGGGTCTTCTTTGCATTCATCTTCATTCCCTGCTAGGCCAAAAAAGAAGAAGGTGTGTTTCAGGCTACATGGTCTGAAAATCTAGGGTAGGTAGGTCGGATTTAAAAAAAAAAAGTAAATTTTTTTTTTACTTCAGCCTGAAAAGTACCCAGAAATCGACTCACAAACTACAATGCCTACTCGCCAACGACTGCCTCGACTCGTGAACTATCAGATCGACCCTTAAATAGCCCCAAAATGACCCAAAATATAAATATTTTTTCAAAATTGCATTAAATGTCTAGGGTCGGCCCTATTTTGCTAGGTAGGGTCGGGTAACCTGAAGCACCCCGGTGGTCTCTAGTCATACCTAGCTCTTCGGTGACAAAAGACAGGGGGTCAGCGGTGCGCATACGATGACATTTATGTCTCTTGTCACTGGTGACGGAAAGTCAGCCTATTGCCAGGCTGACCATGGGCATTCTTTATGCAGGCAGTGGCTTTCTCCTTTCCCTTCCCTTTCCCTCCCCCCTCCCCCTCTTTTCCCTTCCTTCTTTCCTTCCCCCCTTCCTCCCTTCCTCCCTTCTCCCCCCTTCCCTTCTTCTTTCCTCCTCCTTCCTCCCTTTTCCTTCTTTCCTCCCCCCTTCCTCCCCTCCCTCCTTCCTTCCTTCCTTCCTTCCTTCCTTCCTTCTTCCCTCTCTCCCTCCCTTCCTCCCTCCCTTCCCTCCTTCCTCCCTTCCTCTCTCCCTCCTCCTTTTTCTCCCTCCCTCTCTCCCTCCCTTCCTTCCTTCCTCCCTTCCTCTCTCTCTCTCCTCCTTTTTCTCCCTCCCTCCCTCTCTCCCTTCTCCCCCCTTCCCTTCTTCTTTACTCCCCCTTCCTTCCTTCCTTCCTTCCTTCCTTCCTTCCTTCCTTCCCCTCCCTCCTTCCTTCCTTCCTTCCTTCCTTCCTTCCTTCCTTCCTTCCTTCTTCCCTCTCTCCCTCCCTTCCTCCCTTCCCTCCTTCCTCCCTTCCTCTCTCTCTCCTCCTTTTTCTCCCTCCCTCCCTCCCTCCCTCCCTCCCTCCCTCCCTCCCTCCCTCCCTCCCTCCCTCCCTCCCTTCCTCCCTTCCTTCCTTCCTCCCTTCCTCTCTACCTCCTCCTTCTTCCTTTTTCTCCCTCCCTTCCTCCCTTTTTCCTTCCTCCTCAGAGGAGGGGTCCAATATATGTTTAACTCCTTCACAGCGAAAAAAGCCCACATTATAGTAATAGGCCTACTATAGGCCCTAAGCTAGTTCAAAGAGGGGGGAGAAAAATTCTGGCCCATCTTCTTCACCCAGCAAACCAGCAACCCCCGTTGTGGGTAGGCCTAGACCTCTAAAATTAACACAGCGACATATAGGCCTATGCTATAGGGGCCTAGCCCCGGGGGGGCCTAGGGGGCCTACTGACATGCAAATTGCAACATGAAAGATAGCGACAGGGAACATAGATCCACATAGGACATGAGCAACCATCAATTGAAATTGATAATGATATGCTATATGATATGCTATATAACTCGCCCCCCCCCCCCCCAATCTACACCCACTCCCCCCTTTTTTCAAAGTATGACCACTCCCTTCATACTGAAAACAATACCATAGCCTAGGCCTAGTCCCGCTGCAGTGGCGTAAGCCTATAGGCCTATGCCCCATTAGACCACGAGTTTCATCTGTATCCGGAGGCATTACAGACTGACTGCATCGTAGCTAAGCTTTGCGGGTACTGGCTCCATATTACCATGACAACATGGTACGTCAGGAGGCTTCGTAGGAATAAGAAAGTGGCTAATGCCCCAGCACTGACCTATTGCACAAATAGGCCCGGGATATGGGGCCTAGGCTTATTGGCCTGGGCTGATTTCTCAAAAAAAAGTGTTGTTGCAGTTTTATACTTATACTTTAAAATCGGTATATATATATGAATATCTAATATGTTTTTGGTTTAATAGTCTTGTACCCTAGAAATCGCAGAATCCGTACAAATCCCCTACCCCTGCTCCTATCACGAGGCCCTTTCTATGCTACATGTTCCATCTTTTCCAATGCGCACAGCTATGCTCTCCAAGCAGAGTACACAACACAACTTGCACCGCCATGTTGCGCAAAATGCCACTCGCCCTGTGGGCATTCTTCTAATTTCTCTACCATTTTGCACAATTGGGAGCAGTGTCATGACTCAAGTCAGGTGAGTATATACATTAGTAATACACGATATATTCCTTTCTTTAATCCCTGTTATGTTACTCGCAGCAGTCACCTCATATGTAAATGGTTCAATGAGCTAGGGTCCCAAGGTCAATATCATCTAGAATCTAGATGGACCTAGATTGTACATCTGCTGTTGTCGCTCATTGCATTACTCATGTAGATCTATTACGTAATATTTCAATGCCCCCTAGGCCGGCTGAAAGGCCATACTACGCCTACACAGTACAGAGAATGCAGAGGGTCCCCACCTCAGGTTGCAACGTCGCCAAAATTAAGGGCCCCAGCTCAAAAAGTCGCTTTTTTTAGACCATTTATGCTATAATCAAACTTTTCCAAAGGTCACCAGGTCGCTTTTGTTGCTGTACCAGGTCGCCAGGTCTCCTGGAAAACAGCCCAGGTCGCTTTTGACCCCTCCTGGAGCCACAGCATAGAGTAAAGGGCCCTAGGCCAAAAAAAAAGAAGCTGGTTTCCGGTAACATGGTCTGACAAGCTAGGCCCAGCCGGTCGGATTATTATTATTTTTTTTTTTTTCGCTTTTTATTTTTTTAGGGCCCGGTTTCAGGGTAGGCCTATTTGCCATAAAATCCTTAATGATTGTCCGATTTACGAACCGTAAAAACCGGCAAATAGCAAAATTTTCCAGAAATAAAAAAAAGAGGGGGACCCGGCCCTGTTTTACTAGACCCGGTCGGGTGATCGGAAACAAACTTCTTTTTTTTCTTGGCCCTATTATCGGCAGTTCAATGGGTATAGACCCCTAAAATCGACATGGCGACAGGCCATTTCTTATAATCGACATGGCGACATGACCATTTCTTAAAATCGACATGTGACATGGCCATCTAAGTGTCATGTGACATGGCCATTGCTTGATACCGACATGTGACATGGGGCTTAGTGAAGTAGGAGTAGCCTACAGTAGATTACCCAACTTTTTCTTTCGATTTTGTACCTGTAGATTGTCAATTTTTCTAAATTTTCCTGGGGCCCCAAGCCCCCCCTTTGGTGACACTAGCGAGTTTTTCCTTACTGACATGTTACATGGTCATTTCTCAAAATCGACATGCCATATGGGGCCCCCCCCCCATCTACCCCCCCCCCCCCCAGTTTAAGGCGAAATCTTCAGTCAGATGTTTATTTTTTCACATATGCACCATTTACATGACATGGGATGGGAAGCGTTCATTTTTACTAATTTTCCCCGTATGGCCCTTCCTTTATATGTCAAGAGACCTGTCATTGATATTAATTAAAGTATTAAAGTACTTTTAGGCATGCATTATCGGCACCTGTCTTGTATTATGGCTGGCTAACAGTATCATTGTAAACTGTAAAGGCTTGAAAGAATACATGTTTTCACATTGTCCAGTGTCCCCTAATACGATAAGGCCCATACCATACCCTTTATAGGCGGTGATCCACTGCCGCGACTCTGCTGCAACTCGCAGCCACAGGCCTCTCGCGACGACGTTGTCGCAGGTACTCGCAGCAGCATATCCACTGCTGGAATGTTTTGTGCGTGTGTACTCGCACGAGTGCAATTCGCAGCAAATTTGCAGCAAATTTGCAGCAAATTCGCGGCAGTGGATCACCGGCTTATACCTGATCTAAATCAGCTTTTCATTAAAAAAAAGAGCAAATCTATTGTATAGCATTCATGAGGGGCAGCAAAATAACATATTTTGAAAAAAACGTTACTGCTCCCTCCAATATATAAAGGCATAATGAAATAATTTATTGGGAGGTCACGGAAGATTTTTTCTGTCACAATGCTTTCTGAAAAAAGTTTTTTCTATTAATTTCAATGCTCTGGGGGAGCCAATTCTCTCTGGGTGCCGATAATACATGCCAAAGCCATATTTTGGAGTGTAATATCGGCACCCCTACTATTTACTTTCATATCAGATTTTGATAGATTTATGCATTTAAACATCTTCAGAAAAATCCCAATTTTTTAATTGACCTGTTAAGGTCATGATCAAGGTCACGATGCAATTGACCAACATTTTTGCAATTGACCTACATTTTTGCAATTGACCTACATTTTTGCAATTGACCTACATTTTTTCAGTTTAACCAAGATTAACCAGCCTTAATTATGAAAAAATATATAATGGTTTTCCATAGTAGTCGGGGACACTAACAGATACCATTTGGTCTTTGCTACTCCTTTATGAACTAATTTCTCAATGGATTATGACTAGAATAATGTCAAATATGACGATAATAGGACCCTGCCGATAATAGGACCCTATACTCTACCTAGTCTATGTGCAAACGTAACAGGCCACACTTTAAAAGTTTGTTTCCGGTGGATCGGCTGGGTGACTTTTATCGCCAGGGCTACCCGCCCCCTGCATTTTTTCTCCCCGGATTTCCCAATAATATTTACTAATTTTTTCACCTTCCCCGACACTCAGGTCCAGCCCCCCTACATCCGCCCCTGATTCAAGCAGACCGCTCAGCTTTCATTTGATACAAAACATGCCTATATAGAGCTATATAGAGATATGCAATGCCTAGGTACAAGTGGGAAAGACATTTTCAAAATTCGAAGAATTGTAAAAGAAAAAAAGAATTTGCCGCTGCCCGGGTGACATTTTTTAAGGCCAACCGCTCCACCGGAAACAGACTTTTTTTTAGTATGGCCTTAGGCCTATATGCAATGTTTTATGGTAGCGTGTGGTCCACTGCAGCCACTTTCTTGTGAATATAGTTGCAGGAAGTAGCGCCTGAGATCAGGATGGGGGAGGAGACCAGCAGGTCCTGTCCAAAAACCTAGGGTCGGTCAAGATATCAGGGTACAACTCTTTTAATTTTTTTCCCCTATACAAACGCAGGAGAATTCGAAATTGAAGCATCTAAATCTATAACTGCAGGATCCTGTTTCTCCACAAATTTGCGGACGTCCACAAATTTGTAGACGTCCACAAATTTGCTTCCATGAATTTGCGGACGTCCGCAAATATATACGGAGGTCCGTATTTGTATTCTTAAGTACTAAAAAACGATTTCCATATATATTTGCGGACCTCCATAAATATATGGAAGCAAATTTGTGGACGTCCGCAAATTTGTGGAGGAACAGCATCCAGTTATGCTTATTCAAGCTACTGTGGTGTACTTATAAACATATACAGAAAATACCTTCGTCAGTGTTATGCATGATTGCAGCTGTGGCAAGTTTCCATCAGCTACTTTGTATACTGTAAACGTATTAATTTTCACACAGTACATATTTCTGCCTTTTTTTGGCACATGCTTAAGTACGCGAAAATATGATGTGGGCGAAAATTATGCTCGGGAAATTAGCTTTCCAATGATGTGTAGCACTATATATTGTTAGTTGTATCTATAATGCTAATAGACAACTCAATAAGTAGCGTCTGCAAAAGTCTTTTTTCTAGCTCTTAAGTCTGGAGTGCCCTGTATCCCTCCGTTGTGCATTACAGTCTATATAATATGTAGGATGAAACTCTTTGGGCTCTAATATCCTTAGTAGTTGTCCAATTTACAGACCGGAAAAAATGGCATGTAGCTAAACATGTGATGGTTACGGCTGCGCAAAAATATCATTGCGCGAACATGTGTTTCTATGGTAGGTGCACGAAGGTTTAGCTGCGCGAAAATATGTACGTTTACAGTATGAATCTCATTTACCTATAACCCACAGCTTATACATCAAAATCTATTGTAAAGCTTATGGGGTTCAAATTTTATCAATTTTTACAATTTAGCGATAGGCATGACAGAAATAATACTATGATATATTTCAAAGCTGGTTTGCCTTTAATTCCATTCTTTGTTTCAGGTGCGGAGCTCAATCTATATTGAATTAAATCAGTGAAACTACTGCACTACTTCAAGTATTGCGAGTGGACAGCACACAATGGCACACAATCTTTCTATACAGAGACCAGGCCATATTGCAAGGTATACTGCAAGAAAAAGGAAGGCAAACACAAGTGGATTTAAAACCCTTCGTAATGAAAAACTTGTTTATGTTCCAACAAATCACCCACAGCCTCCGTTTCGTCTTGTCAGCCATGATATGGGGGAACAAGTCCTGTCGCCACCCATGGCAACTGCAGCCCAGCTACCACTGAAGTCCAAGTCTAAGAAAAGTACATCTATTTTCATGTTGTTCTATATTAACACAATTTTTAACTTTCAATATACTACCGTAAAACCTTGCTTATAAGTCGACCTCACTTATAGGTCGAATTGGAATTCTGAGGGAAAAAATCGACTTATAGGAAAAGGCTTTCACTTTTTGGAAAACCTCACTTATAGGTCTAATTGGAGTTTGAGAATTTTTGAGGGGGCCACACCCCAACCCAGACCCCCCATGACCAGCCTTTTCCTATGGCCAAAGTGAGTAATAGTCATGACATTCGGTCCTAAAGACGACTCCCTACATGTGGTGTGATGAAATAAGCCTTACATGGAAAAACAATGCCCTAAAAAGTGTGTATTTTACAGCATTAAAATTAACCTATTTTGGGTCCCTAAATAACTTTTTTTTTTTTCAAAATCTCACCTATAGGTCGAATTGGACTTAAAAGGTGAAAATTCGACCTATAGCAAAAACAAATTGGTAGGTTAAATCTGTTTAGGGTAAAAGAATCATAGAATAATAATTAGTTTACCCCTGCTATTTTTTCTTTCAACCATAACTGCTCGACAAAACTCCTCAAATTTCCTTTTAATGAATCTTATCTTATAAACTAATGTACCAATATGTTTCTTCCAGTTACATACATAGAAAAGAAGACAAAACTATCATCTGAATGGACTTCTGTTAGGACGCATCTGGTGGAGCAGATGGTGATGAGTGCAGCACCCCTGTCATACAACTGCTGTCTATGTAAGAAATACTTCGAATGCATCTGTCGCTGCCTTGATTGTGGACCACATGCATACTTCTGCACAGCTTGCTGTGGTGAGCACCACAATATAGCACTCCTCCACATACCAGAAATGTGGAATCCACAGGTAACTCATATCGTCATATACCACAGGGTTTTTGCCGTGATTCTCTTTCATAATATGTTGGCACCTAGCCAACGTGTCCATGTGTGTGAGGCTATCACTGTAGCTTTATATAACATTGCTTTTAATGTTTTTATGTCATTATCTTAGCGACCTATAGGGTTCATACACTTCTGGAGGGTCTGCTTTATGTAGTAACACGCCCACACGAGTAACTTGACAGGGTTTCATTCCTGCATCATGACGACAACGCGCTATATACTTCAAAGTATAAGCTGCCCTTAAAGGGTTAACCATTATTGAAAGCTATGTGCAATACACTTTCTAGCATGTTATGACAGATAGGACATACCTTAATCGGTTGGACGAGGGTCGTGTTTCTCTGTTCACTACTCCTTCAGAACTGAATCAGGTGAGTTTTTGCCGCCCTGACCTGGGCTAATTGGGTCAACTGACCTCAACAATATACAGGTGACTCTCTGATTGGCTTAGCCAAATGCAGGTCACATCCTGGCAACTCTGTGTTACTTCTATTTTTTAGATAAATAACTTATCAAACCTCAAAATTGAAATTTGATAGTTGTGGGTCCATATAGGCCCCTATTCCAATTGCTTGGTTTCTAAATAGAAGTGTCATTTAATGAAAAGTCAAAAAATGATAGCCAGTATTCAGTCACTGTATTAGTTGAGTATGAGTTCTGAGGAGTTTCAGCTGTTCACAGCTTCATCAGGTGTAATAACAGAGGAATCAATTTTTTCAGATTTATTTATAAATCAAAATTGATACTTTTTTGTTTATTGTTGATTTTTTGTAAAAATCAATTACTCACTTTTTTCATGACCTGGTGAGTTTTAGTTCAGGACTTAGCATGCAGGGGGCACCACCAGTCTGTAGGTGGACCTCCCTCAGGTGGGACTCCTTAGGGAGGGATTTAATCACACTGATTCAGTAAAGGTTTGTAGCTTTTGGCTTTGATTCTGGGGATCAATCTTTCATTGATATTATCCCGTACTGTTTATGGTAATTACAGAGCAGGCGCTTTTTTTTCCCAACGCTGAAAATTACGCCCATGAGTCCAGGCAAGGTGTAAATACCTGAGCGCCTGCTCTGTAATTACCATAAACAGTACGGGATAATATCAATGAAAGATAGGACATACCTTCTTTTTCTTCTTTACAGCTTCAATGCTTTGAAGACTGTGAACTTAATACCATTTGGAAACGACCCGATGGACACAACTGTGGTGGAACTGCCATAGCAGTCATAACCATCGTGGATGAAAAAGGTCAGTGTGTTTAAGAGTCTGTGGTTGCTACACAGGTGGTGCCTGGTGCGTTCTGTGCAGAACGCAGCAGGCACCTGACAGCAGGCAAATGATCAATATCTGAGCGGTTATTACATAAAAACACAGCTTTAATAGAACCTCACCTTTAAGACGACCCCCAACTTGTACAAAAAAAAAGACTATTGAAAATCCCACAATTAACCCTTTCAGTAAGGCATGATGCATTAATGTATCATGTCCTTGGTTGTCATAATGCATGAATGCAGCCCTGGAGAGTAACTCACCAGTGTTGCATTCAAGCATAATGCCTACCCTACTCCCTTAGGGTCGGCATGATGCACCAATGCAGCACTGCCGACTTACTCGCCAGGGCTGCATTGGTGCATAAAGACGACAAACGTCTCCCAAAATAAATACGTTTTAGACACAGGGTATTATGGTATTGGTGGAAACCAAATTTAGTGTATATTCACCAAATTGAATACACCCACTACAGTGGAAGCCTACAAATCATTTATATTTTAGGTCGCCAGCACAAACAAAGGGTGCATGTCTGCAGCCATGCATCTATGGCAGCCATTTTAGTCCAATATGGATTATGGCCTGCTTCCCCAACTAAACCGTATGTTGCCTTTACAATTGAGTTCATGAAAACTCTCAAGGCTTTGGTACTGGATGCACAGGTAAGCCTACAGGCTTTCTGCCGTGCCCTGCAAGTATGTCGGGCAGGTCTCCAACGCCCTCTCAAGGAGGCGTGGGTGAGTTGTGGAATTAATCCATTTATATTTTACACATGTACACATCAAGAAGTTGCGATCAAAATCAACACTAATACATACGTTAATATTTCATGTCCGATAGCTCTGTACTTTCAGCAAATCTTAAGTCACTTAAAGTCAATTGTCAGCTTTACGGACACTTTTTAGGGAAAAAAGGGTGTGGGAAGTTGCCTTTTAATTTACTTTACTGCAGGTGCGGGAGGTCCTTTTTCTTTTCTTCTAGAACATTAATGGCCTGCATGTTGAAATAAGCTCTAAAATCATTGAATGCTTTAAATTACGTTTATACCTCAAATAACTGCTGAGATATTACATTTTTTGCAATTCTGAAATTTTCCTAGGTGGGGCATTTCTTAGCCGTTTTTTCTCTCTCAAAAATAACGAATTATAGGACCAATGTAGCACTCTTTCAAGGATGTGTTTGTTGGACGCAAAGCTGATAATCAATTTTAAGTGCCAAGCCCCCAAAGAAGGTGTACTTCAGTGACTTTCTTCTTGCGGGGAATATTCATTTTTTTTCTCCTTTTTTTAGGAAGAACAAGCTTCTACATATTTCAGTGGCCTAAATCGTTGTACCATTTCAGCGAATCACTTTTTATATAGTATGTCCAAAACATGGTTACATTCCTACTTACTTCAGGGGGAAAAAAGAAGTAAATAGTATCACCTACCTACCCTAATTCTTGCTACTGTTTTTCCTGCAACACACGGTAGCCTAATCTAATAAAGGCCTACAATACTGAAAGAAGGTCTGGTGATCACTTGTCATATGAGAACTGCATTATGGCTAATAGTACTTTCCCAAACACCCTGCTTACATCTTACTTACAGATTGCTGACATATATAGCATCATTACCTGGGAGTGTGTGTTGAACTTTTGCTGGGTACAACACAATATAACCCACCTGCAGTTTGCTTCCATCAACTTCCCAGATGGAACTGAATGTCAAGCTTGTCCACAAGTACATGTATAGTAAAACCTTTCTTAGAACTGTTTTTTTCAAGGCAACCCTGTGTGTAAGATAGGACTGACACTCCATTTTGCCAATTTTGGGGGTAATCTCAGTCTATACGAAAACCTGCCGGATACCAGCTATAGCTGGCAAAAAGTCTGCCGGTCCGGCAGATAAAAGGATACTGCAGTCCCAAAGCACTGCCTGTATTCTAGACATTCTCGCCATTTTTTTTATGGCTTGTAAATCGGACCTTTATTAAGGTTTCTACAGCATAAAACAGAAAGTGTGAATATTTTCTGTAATGTTCTTCAGTAATCTGCATATTAAAAAGGTTTATATAATTGTAACATGTAGGGGGAACTTATTATCATTGCCAGTACAAACACTTGCTTTATATTTCAATTTTGAATAGCAAGATTGTACTCCAATATCCGGGCCTGCATAGAAAAAAATCTGCAGGACCGAATGTCCTGCATAGTGAAAAGTTTTTGTATAGACTGATTTAATCTCTACTTAAGTATTTTCGGGTAAATGAAAATGAGATTCACCTTTATATAGAATATAGGATATAGAATTATATCTCTCTGCTGGTTTCGCCGGTAATGAGACAAGCGGTACTTTTCTCTTTTTTTTTTATGATGCGGATAAAATATATAGCTAGTATTGCACGATAAGGTCACGTATGGGCCATACCAGCCCGAGGTGCATCTGCCTTTATAATGTGTTTGAATAAACAAACACAGGATCTACCAATATTGTTGGGTTGTGTAATAAAACATATTTCTCTGTTACATGTTCAAGGAAGGTGATTCTGAAGGTCGCCTTATCGCTATGGACGGAAACATGAAGTTAGTTCATCGAGCCAAGGCAGGCCACAGTGTCAGAGCACCACTCCATGCTGGACGCTTCTTCGACCAACAGAGTGCTGTGGATCACACAGTCGACAGCCAACCGGTTGTTCCAAAATCTACTGAGCAGGTAGCGTATTAGCTGCTCCTTTTATTTTGAAGGTTCTCTAACCCTTTCCATGCTCCTTTTATTTTGAAGGTTCTCTAACCCTTTCAATCCTAACCAACAAATACTTAGCTTGCTATGGGGACGATCTCTGAGAACTATTAGTTCCCAGAAGGACGAACCATATTTCAATATCACTATCCCCAATTTATATTTTTGTCAGAATTTCTTCCCCATTCTTAAAATGGCGCTCATTTTGTTTTGCATCCATATTTTAATATTCGCTCATCATATCTAGTTCAAAAGAAAATTGGTACATATCCAAGGGAAACTGCTCCTGCTAGGTAAAAGTCAATCATAGAATTGAGGGTATCAGCTTTCTGTCTTGATCCATATTATATGATAGCGATTGATCATCTTTACTCTGCTTACTTTTTTATCCAGAACTGCAGTAATTTTCAGGTGGAGTCAGTGCTTCGGACCAAGAATAAAACTTCAAAACTAGATGCTACTGGGGTTTTTGCTTCAGTTTGTAATCATGACTATCCTTGTTCAATCTTCAATCTACGCCGTGGAGAGAGGTAGCTAGACATTTATTGTTTCCTCTGCTGTCATATTTTCAGATTTTGTCCACGAATTGGCATAGTTTGTTGAGTTTTATTAGTTGTTCATACTTACAAAAAGATGACTCAAAGTCGGCCACATAAATCAATAAATAAATCCTTGTTACAAATGAAAGTAAAACACACAGTTTAAACTTCAGTTTTACACATCAATATGCACATTTCTTCATTCTTTCTCTGTTAAAATAATTCCAGTATGGGTTATCCCATCCATATGATGAACAGCTTTTCGAAAATAGACATTCTCATCTATGATGTGGGATGTCAGCTTGAAAGGGTGCTCAAGGTGTGTATAATTTTATGTATTTTCATGAAGCTGTTTAAAAAAATGCTACATCTTGCATGGCTGTAACAGCAAGGTGACAGGACATATTGTTAAAAAAGAACTTCATTTCCGCCTCTAATTCATACATAAGTTATGTCCTATTGCCCATGTTCCGACTTGTAGTAAACTATCCTACTTCATACTGAAAGTACATGTATAGTGGTGCTCTAGCTTTCTGGGTGCGGCTGACAGGCGAGTTTTCCGAAACGTGGATGGGAGAGAGGACTACCTACCCCGGCTACCTACCCTGACTGCTCCCACTACTATCCCACACTTGCACTGCTCATTAACTAGGGAGCGGCAGGGCCAGTCTAGCAGACACATAGGGATGTCATTCGTACCAAAAGTATTGATATATTGATATCTTGTTACATATCTGATATTTGGTGTCGAAACTATTTGTATCCATACCCCCTAAATCTCAGTTTTCTAACAGTGAACAAATCATTCAGATTAGAAGTCGGGCTATGGTCTTCTGAACGTCATCAAGCACCAATGCCCCAGGGAGTAACTTACCCATGCTGCATTGGTACACAATGCTGACCCTTTCATAAAGACGAAACCTCACATGATCGGCATGGTACTTCAATGCAGCACTGGCAAGTTTTTTCAAAGTAAAAAAAAACAAAACAAATTCGGACTTTGATTTGTCTAGATCAGTACAAAGTAATCCTTTTCCTAGTGTGAAGAGTTCATGTAAACAGAATGACAGAGTTACCTAGCAGGGCTGCATTCATGCATCATGATGACTAAAGGCATGATGTATAACGGCAGTATGCCGCACTCTAATGGTTAATTCAGTAATTCCAACCCACAAGACATGTTATATCATGTTAAATCTCCCCTGTTTTTGTGATATACCTGATTACTGATATATTGAAAGGTGGGGGGGGGGGGGGTAGCAGAGCGCCGCACCATCTAGGGAAGCCTAACGGTGTATTGGGTGTGGTTGTGGATGTGGGTGTCAGTGTGTGAACTGAACTCACAGTGTGCAGCGTCTCTCTGTATGCACCAACTTGATCCATCCAGGAGCAGCAGGTACAGCCATGCCAAATGTGGCTAAAGTTTAGGATGCGGCTGATATGCAAGTTTTTCCCTGGGGTTGTTCAGAAGGGCTATGCAGCTTACAGTATCGGCCCAAAGTCAGGGTGCGGATAAGACGCAAGTTAGGTTCAAACCAAGGTTTTACAGTACTTATCATTACCCCAGGGGGTCCCATAGAGATGCACAGTATGAACTCCGCTCAGACTAATATTACTTGCGTCCAACCCATTATACTTAGCACCCCCCCCGCACCTCCCCCTGCACACAACACGTTGTACACCAAGATCCTATAAGTTATAACATTTGTCACCCATCCAATAAGAATCACAGGGTTCTTTAGGCATTTCTGGTGTTCCTACAGCTCAAACAATAACTGCAGTTTTCCTAAAATGGAACACAAGGCGCTCATATGTTCTCGCCCACCTGCTTGCCTGTTTAGTCTTTAGTAAGTTTTGGTACTCAAAATCAAACCCCATACACAGGTTAAAGTGTTTCATCCGAGTTAAGGATGAAACATATTTTCTCTGTTGGTGAAGGAGTAACATTAAATTTTCGCATTGAAGCCACACATTGTACACAAGTCTGATGACCAGTGATGACTGTAGGATCGGCCCAAAAGTGAGGGGGCAGCTTAAACAAGATAGTTTATTCTCTTGATCATGGTATAGTGTGGTATCACCACTTACACATTTTAATATGTGCACTGAACAAGTTGATAAATCATAATATATGGTTGTTTTTTTTACAGAAGAGGAATATCCCATATGATGCTTCAATCTGCGTTGGGTGTTTTCACATCTTTGGACATAAGCTCACTTGTCAAGTATGTATACATAGCACGTAATAATAAGGTATTGACTAGAATTGACTGTATTCAATGTCATTAGAACACAAGTTATTTTGCACTCGTTTCTACTATTCAATAGTTCCAACAGTTCAAGTGGAGTGAAAAAAACAACACTTTTTTTAATATATACCGTAAAGTCTTGCGTAATTTGATACCAAACATGCCTATATGGCTTGCTATACAATACAGTACTACACTGAAAATTCACAGGTTGAAAGGGTTAGTCAGTACAGACTATCCTAGGTTCGTCATATATGTCACAATGGCAAAGTTATTGTGGCAGCAGCGAGCCGCGAGACTCGCGGGGCGGCGTTTCGCCGCGGGGCCGAGGGGCAGCGCCACCGTCGCTTCCTCGCGGGGCGGCGCTTCTTCGCGGGGCCGCTAGGTGGCGTGTCGCCTCCTCGTGGGGCAGAGCTGCGGGGCCTATATAAGGCCACGCGACGCCCCTCGAGCTTCAGTATCCCATACTCTAATCTAGGAGACAGACGTGTCTCGGGGTGCTCTACAGTCTAAGTATCCCTATACTAGACTGTAATACTAATGTTAGTAGCTGGTATCTCTATACCTCTAGGTATCTCATACCTGTGGTAGTCTAGAGCAGACGTGTCTCTAGACTAGTGCCTTTTAAGTAGTATCTTTATACTACTCCAGGGGTTATCCTTATAACCACTCTTTAGTCATTACTGTTAATTGTCATATGTAAAGCCTCATGCTATGATGCCCCATGCACCTTCTGACTGTATTAGTCATAAGTCACACTTGAATAGAACCACTATATTATAACTGTAAATTGCCTGTGTTGTGCTGCTTCCTTGTCTCTTAGAAATCTCCCATTCCCTAGTTCCTAGTCTCTTAGAAATCTCCCATTCCCTAGTTCCATCTCCCCGTTACATTATATTCAAAAATGACTGACGGAATCAGCAGTGGCTAACTTATGTTCATCTTTCGTGTGTTGTATTTGTATACCACTAGTTGGTGCCACAACTGTAAGATACTATGATCACCACTCATTGGCTCCCACTGGAAAATAAAAGTCTTAGGTGGATTGGTCAGTACAATACACGTGAGACTTAACAGTACTCTAAATGTCAGAATTAGGAGAGGGTGTCTTTCTCGAGAGATGTATATTGAACATATTTGGGTAAACAACTGACTATGTCTTATTCATGCAAACACCTTCATATCCAAGAAACGACATTGTACTTCATGTTACTTACTTATTCTATTTTTAGCTGTGCTACAGTCCTCGCCGTATTGTCGGGGCCGGGCTTTTTGATGGGGAGGGGACTGAAAGATTATGGAGTTACCTCGGAAAGTTTGCCTATTTCTCCAAAGAGATGACGATGGAGAACAGATACGATCTCATAGTAGAGGCTCTGCTGAACTATGGGGAGAAGCTGTCTTTCTGCCTAGGTAAGGCCATAGTGTTATGACAACTATAGTGGATGCGTCTCCTGCCATGGCAGCGACTATGGTTCTGCTGCCATGGCATTGAGTATGGCCTATTCTTGCCCTGCCATACTATCCCACCAAGGGGTAATGGCAGCATTATGCCCTTTGTTGTCGTTATGCATCTATATCCTATAGGAAGCTATACTTAATCCTTTACACATGTATCGTGCACACTGTGTCTTTTCTCACTGCAGAAGCTTTTATATAGCAATGTTAAACTGCTTAAGGCTTATTTGTCATGCATGCCATACCCTTTATCATAAGTAACGCATCAGGGCTGCATTTCTGCATCAACTTACTACTCAGGGCTGACACTATTTTTATCATTGTATAATTGTTCACTTTCTATTAATTGTTTATCTGTATTTCAGCACAAAGTATAGGGCGTAGGCTTTGCAGGGCCTACATGTTGAGAGATAGTACAGACAAGAAATTGACAGAGGATCTATCCCTGTATGCAGGTAACTATCCATAAAGTTGTGTACCATGAACTACGCTCATACATATATTCTTAGAAAAGGAGATATTTTATAAAATATATTAATCAATGCAATGCATACATGAATTAAATATTCAGGCATTATGTAGGGCCAGAGTCTTGTCTAGGTTTAAAAACAGAGAAAAGCTTCTAACAGGTGGTAAATTATGTTGTTTGTTCAGGTGTTACGAGAGACGACATCAAAGCCATGGCAAAGGAAGAGAAAATCTCTGCGGAGAGGCAGGAGAAGAGAAGAATGCCCCTAGGTATTATTTCGTTTCTGTTCTCTGTGGGGTTGGGATAGATGTGGGGTGGGGGTAGATGTGGGGTAGGGGGTAGATGTTGGGTCAGGGTAGATGTGGGATTAGGGTAGATGTGGGGTCGGGGGTAGATGTGGGGTCAGGGGCAGAAGTGGGGTGGGAGATGTGTGTGTGCGGGGAGTGTGTGTGTGTGGGGGGGGGGGGGGGGGAGTGTGTGTGTGTGTGTGTGTGGGGGGGGGGGTTTATGGGGGCTGGGAAGTTGATGGGGGGTTGGGGGCTTGGTTGATGTGGGGTTCCCCAGATAGACGTGGGGTTCCCCAGGTAAATGGAGGGTTAGGGGTAGATGTGGGGTCGGGATAGATGCGGGGTCGGGGGCAGATGTGGGGTGGGGGGTAGATGTGGCGTCGGGGGTAGATGTGAGGTCTGGGTAGATCTATGTGGGGTGGGGGTAGATGTTAGCATTAACACATAACCACACTATTTCCTTCCCATCTTAATTCTCTTTTTTCATTTTCGCATGTAGAGACCTGGAAAGAACAGTATGCTCTTGATCTTCAAAAGTACTACTTCCAAAGGTAGGAAAGTATTCTACATGATACATTATTATACTATATATATATAATATATAACATAGAAGAGGAGCACCCCATATCCTATCAAAGTAATGTTCAAAATAATTGTAATGATCCGCAGGTAGATGAAAAGAAGATGATGACATCGGATTTACCAGTCATCAGTTCTAGCGGCACTCTCATGTTCTTTGGGCCTAGCTCCATTTCTTCATCGTGCCCACCTTTTGGCACTTCGATAAATAGACAAAGGTTGATGAGTTTAAAGGCGCACTGAACCCACCACGTCATTTGCGTACAAAACTCGGCAGGGCTAGCTCCTCAACTCAGTGCGCCTTTAAGTTTGAACAGCTTGTTATTGCACAAGCAGGCTTGTGGCCGTATTTCACGAGGCCGTGAAAAATAAGATGTGAATAAACCAGCTATAGATACATATTTGGTCAGGTTAAACAGGGTTACACTAGAGGTTTCCAGGCGATTTGTTATTGACTTCCTATGTCTACTAGAACCGAAGGAATCATACAATTACCACCCACATTTATGGACGTTTTTTGTTGTCTAAATTTCAATGAATTTATCAATTTAAGCGTTAAACATTGAAAGGAACTATTGTTTACCAATAATATTTTTAAATATTTTAACAATCAACTTCACATTTTTAGTATGAACTCATTCATGTACGTGCTCCACAGGACAATGTCTGTGACATAGTGTAATTATTGTGCGATAAGAGAAATAGCTCAATATTGCACCAGCATTTCTGCCTGTACGTCTCTGGTTCACTGACATGCAGAAATGGGTTAATACACTCTGAAAGGGGTCGGCATTATGCATGAAAGAGTAATTTCTTAGGAAAAGATAGAAATCTTAAAAAATGTAGAATGTAAAAAAGTATAATAACTTATGATTAATATGATTTAAACATGGTAAAATAAAAGCCAATTTAAAACAAATGTTCTGCCGTTCTAGTTTTGTCTATTATAATAATATAATAACTTAAATTCTAAAAATGTATTACTTTACCGTTTATTTTCCTTCACTTTCTTCACAGGAATCTGTTGGGAAATGAAGTTGACGATGCTCCAAATGAAGAAACATCCAGGTAATGTTATTGCATTATTACACTTAGCCACAAACGAATTCACTGGTTGCCCCTAATTCAACAATAAAATTCTCTGCATATAAATGGCACTTTTTTAGGATTCTATCACCCAGGGCACACAAACATTTTGTACTGTAGTATAATTATACAATAAGACAAACCCGGTACAGGCATGTTGTAGTATATTATAGCTGTTAAGGATTCACTCCTGGGTAATATGCGAAACTTCATGATACTGTAGATTCCTTCCTTCAAACCCGCATTTCACATTTTACTCATACTTTGGGAAAAGCATGCATAATCCATAATGAGACTTTCTACTTTAGTACTGTGTAAAACTCCTCGTGTAACCCGCATCTGCACTTTGAGAATACTGTTTTGCCCACACCTAGGGTTTGGTTCACATACAAACTGAGGGTGCCATACCTTATGGTTAAATATACAAGCTCATCTAAAGCATGTATTGCTTATTTTAGGCTTGAAACAATTGTTCTAGAGATGGAACGGCGTCAGAAGATAGTACGATGGGGCGAAGACGGTCAAGACTATGCGACCAACCTCAGATCAGCCTGTCACCATGAAAGGTTGAAGAAGCTAGAGCAACTTCATGAAGCAGTAGTCGGGTACCACAGCATGGAAACCATGAAGAAAAAATACTCAAGTATGTTCAACAGAGGAGCTTTATTTTAAGTAACAAAAAATGTAAATATTTATTTTAACCTTTTACACATCCTATAGTTATGAAGCAATAAATGTATTTTGTGAGCATCACTGTGCTACATGTTTATCTAAAATGCAAAGCAGTGTGTTTAGCATAACTCGACTGTACTTTACTTATACTTGACGATAATCAGACTAGGAGTGTCATTGGTATCCATTTCATTTTGTTTATGACTATTTTGGTATGGATTTTTAGATTATATTGATTTCCTGCAATGCTAATCTAGTACTTGAAATATTTGCGGAAATTTGTGATTTAGCTGTTATTTCTATGCTCATTCCTAAATGCATTGAGATATTGAGTTAACCCTTTGAGGAAGGCATGATACCTTAATGCATTATCCCTTCAGGAATCCTAATGCAGCACTGGTGAGTTACCCGACAGGGTTGCATTGATGCATCATGCAGACCCAGGGCTGCCAAAAATTACAATTTGTTTGTAATATTACGATTCTTAGCAGTACTTAGGGCCATTACAATTTGTCCTACCTAAATAATGATTTTTTAGGTTTCTTTCTAAAGCTATTTCTTTAGTATAGGTAAATGTGTTGGCCATACTGAGATAGACAATATTATTTGTTAAGTTAGAGATATACCTCTGTTTTCTCTTTCCTCAAAACGTAGTGCTTCAAATGGCCTCAAAGTATTAGTTTTTAATGGAAATTTGATGAACATTTAGATTACGATTTCAAATACAAATTTAGTTTTTTGAAATTACGATTTTTACTATCTTCAAATGGCCTAAAATTATTAGTTTTCTATGGAAATTTGATGAACATTTAGATTATGATTTCGAATCCAAATTTAGTTTCTTGCATTTACGATTTTTACTATTTTCTTTGATGGGAATTACGAAGTTGAAGTATCCGAACTTAGCAGCTCTGCCGACCCTTCAGGGTTCACACACCCCCCATATACATGATGCAGTGGCGAGTAACTCACCAGTGCTGCATTGGTGCATCAAGGGGAGAATGTGATCGTTTTAAGACATCCGTCCTCAAAGGGTTAATAGCAGTTTATGTACAATTTAATGGAGTTGTGTCCTAAGCAATCTGGAAAGATAAATTCTTCTTCTACTTACATTCAAATGGATAACCGGAATTCCATAAATATTGGTATATAGATTGGGGGGGGGGGGGGGGGTGGTATGGATGACACTCCTAAATCAATTGTAAGAATATTAAATTCATAAACTTCCATGGCTATAATATGACTTATACTCATTTCATTTTGCACCTACAGAGGGCGAAAAGATGGCGAAACGTATCATGCCGCAGGTACTCGCTGCCAGCAAGAAATTAAATGATGCAATCACTGCGTACAATGCTGTTCCATCTGGAGAAGCTGGTATTCCTCCACCTCAGACAACACGTGCAGAAGTCACACTCCCTGATGCCGAGATATGGCAGTCCCTATGCCCATCAACTTCTGGACCTGAGAGTATTCCACAGAACAAAAGGCGGCAGCTGATAGATCAATTTCACATGAATGAGAGAGCAAAGGAGGAGATTGAAATCAGCTCCAAAGATTTTGGCAGGCATTTGCGATCTCTACGGAAACAAGAAACCAAATTAAGCCATGAAATAGATCGGTTGAAGATGGATCCTGAAAAAAACCAACTTGAAAAGGGCACGTTGGCTCTGCTGGTGAGAAACTGGTTCAGAATACGTATGTGGCTGGATGCAGTGGAGAGCATATCACAAAGGATAACTCAGCATGGTGCTGTCGATGTAGAAGCCTTTCACCGCTCTGTGGAGGAAATGAACATGAACAATGACTGCCCAGCAGAAGTGAGCGAAATGATTCAATCCTTGGAAGACCTAAATGACATAGATGGATTCTATGATGATGAAGATATAGAAGAGTGAGAAACCTACCTCACTATCGTAACTGAATAAATGTGCAGACCATGACTTCATATTGTCATGGACGCTCCACTCCCCGTGCTTGGTTCATATTGACAGTGATTCGGGTATTGATTTGTAATATTTCCTTGCTGTATAGCAGGTGTTATTCCAGAGTGAATTAAATGATTATCATTAAAAGATTAAAAACCAAAACCTACCATATCTGCTTCATCTTGTCAGTTGTATAGTTACTGCACGGGCTCCAATCAGTGCTCTAAAACTTGAAACGTACCATTCACTGTATGCATAAACTAGAAAATATACATGATACTTCCTGGCCCGGTTAAAAGATTTAAGCATAATATTATACTCCAAAGTAAAGCCACGTTATCTCTGTTATAGTAATGCACTTCAGTCACAAATGTAGATCATTTTCTGTATTTCTATAACAACTAAAATTAAAGCTTTCTTCAGAGGGACATTAGGAAAAGGAGGTGGGTCGGAGTACCTTTGGTAAGGGAGAGGACCAAACATACTGTATCAACATAGAAATAACATTCATTTTCACAACATTGTCAAGTATAAGCAGTGGGCACACGAGAGTAGTCTGATACAGGTGAAAAAAAGTCCCAGATTGTCTTCTTTTTAACTAAAGGATTGAACAGGTTTGGTCCACTGCAATATCAGGACGTACACCCTCTCCACATATATCCCCTGAAGTCTTAAAAAGCATATCCACGTACTCTGAAAGTATATCTGTATCCTCTCACTACTCCATCACTACTGGTGATAAATGGCGACATTTTGTTATACTGATAATACAACTATTACCAAACCCATCTCTACATTGAAAACGACAGTTCTGTCCTAATGACATTTATTTATGAAGAATGGTGTATGGACTCCTCCCCAGACTGAGTCATAGGTTGGGGGAAATATCCATACTGTAACATGTCAAAATATCAGAGTAGATTATCATTATAATTTCTATGATAATTTGGGACGAGGGTTCGAGCCTCTCTTGGGGAAACTTACTAAAATGTTTTCAAAAACTATCTCTGAACCAACACACACCATGGGAGTATGTGGATTTCTAAAGATTCCGAGAATGTCCACCAGGTGGGGTTGGTGAATTTCTAAAGGTTCTGAACATTTCCACAGGGTCCTGCCACCAGTTTGTCCAAATTATCCTAAAAAGTAAGCAGAACATGCTTTTTGTCAAGGCACAGATTTCAGTTCCTTCTGTATAGCCCGACGCTCTCCTCCCCTCCCTCCATGTACATATCATGTGGCATGGGGCGCTTTTCAATACAACCAATAATTGACATAACTCTAGTGAAATGAGCAATAGAGTATTAGAGTCTTGGATTACATCACTTATCTGCCCAAGCTATGGTCTCAGTTGATGTGTATACTGTCAGTAGGTTGTATATCAACAACTGGTACACCTATACAGGCACGGGATTTTTCCGGATTTTTAAGGCCAAAAAGGTCATCCCTGTGATTTGTGCAGATCCAATGAAAAAATATTTTAACATTAATAGGGGGGTGGGGTCTTAGTCTTTAAAGGGCTTCATGCCATGCTAATCATACAAAATGCCTGTTAAAGTTTAGAGTTTCTTATGGGTTTTCTATCAAATTCATTCCAAATAATATAGTATTGGAAGAAGAGATAATTATTTTGTGGAATTTCTACATCAAAAATGACCATTCTATCACACATTTATCACTGTCTTGCAATCCTGGTGCTCCCTGGTGGCCAAACACAGAAACTAGAATATACCACTGATTGGAATTTTCCCTTGTCTGGTTACAACATAGGAACTAGGTGTGCACAATATAAGAACATTGTTAGGGAGAATAGTTTAATATGAATGTCTTCACTATTTACACATCACCCACCTGTTGGCGAAAGCAGAAATCACTGGGATGATATACTTCAACAAGACTTCTACTTCTCAGCCATGATACAGATACCAGGAAAATGCACAGCTATTTTTCTACCTACCTATACAAATATTGTCTTTACCTGTGGTAAGATGCAACATGCACATACAGCACCTGGTGTAATAGAAATGGAGCTAAACCATCATAATCTAACTTTTACTTAACTCAATATATATGTACCAATAAAAACAGGGCCCCTTACATGTCCAATAATACTACCAACTATGAAAGCATATCCCCACAGTAATGTGTACGTAACAGATTTTTGTGTGTGTCAGTATTTCTAGTGGGGGGGGGGGTGTTTAATAATCAAGCAAGGTTTGCAGTGAAAGAATATACAAGGTATTGAAATGTGAAATTATATGGTTCAGTTTGTCCTCCTGAGCGCTAAAGACCACCCCACATTATAATGAGGGTGTGTGTGAAATTTGTTTACCCTCCCTCCCTCATATACCAGACAAATAAACATGATGGCACACGATTCCTTGTTTTCTTCATTTCCCCTGACAAGTTGAAATAATAATGTACTTCTTTTAAAACACTACAGCCCAGTCAGTTTATAGAGAGTAAACAATGCACTGATAATAATGGACCTGGAAATGTTAGTCACTACGGACTACATTTCTATAGTCGTGTGAATATAGCAAAAAGGGCTATACTTAGTTAATCACCTATGTCTAAAGTAAGTTGGTCATATAGTCAACCTATAGTCAAGCATTAACTTGGCTAATTTGGGATATATAGTCAAGTGACTGAATTTAATGCTTTCATGCTCTAAATAAGTCACTCTGACTAAGATATATAGTCAATCATGAGACGGCAGGACAATAAGTCAGGACAAGTACCCCCCTAGCATCTACCCCCAAGACATCTACCCCTGGGGTCTACTGTCTACCCCTATGACATCTACCCCAGGACATCTACCCCAGGACATCTACCCCTAGGACATCTACCCCATAGGACGTTTACCCTCGTAGGACTTTTACCCCTATGGGCATCTACCGCTTGGAGTTTTACCCCTTAGGACATGCACTGCCTTGGAACCTACCCCAGACATCTACCCCCTGGGACATCTATCCCCTTTACATCAGCCATCTACCCCTGGACATCTACCCCCTGGGAATCTACCCACTTTATCGACATGTCTATCACATATTGTAAATTTTCAACTCAGGGTCTACCCGATTCTCATGTGATGACTTGACAGCTGGTGTGACAGCCTTCAAGTTCAACAACATTTAATGCCTTCAATATGAGAAGTTAAATATGGACATCGTATCATTGTGTCAATGTAGGCACCGAAATGAACAGCACTGTGTTTCCTACTAGGGTGGTATTTCTTGAATTCGTCTAGGGTGACTGCAACCTTTTTGGGGGAGGTTATTGATAAATTATCTTTTAAAGTGACATCTAAAGATTAGAATTTGTTATGTCAATAGCGCTAATGTATTCGATATCAAGAAAAAGATGTGTGATGTTTTCTTCTCCCCACAGATGTTATTGATATGTATAAGTATAGATGTGTCAGCATGCAGTGTAGGGCTTTACTAACCATCCACATGCATGAGTGAGTTATAAAGAATATACTAGCGAGAGCTGGTCACACTCCATGGCATGGTGGTTGCAGTAGGGGGAGCTACGGGTTACCATATGGTGGTTGCAGTAGGGGGAGCTACGGGTTACCATATGGGCTATGTCAAACTAGTTATTGAGCCTTCATATTGAGACTTAATCATTTTCGGCAGTAAATGCAATATAACAAAGCAATAGAATTCGCCAGGAAAATTCGGTATGGATAAATTTTATTTCTTTTAAACCGATTATCAAGACAGATAGGCCAGTCCCCCTACCTTATCTGCTGCTTCCACTGCTCTGATGTCCATCCACTAGTAAGGCATAATGTGGGGGCGGGGGTGTTACTGATAGAATACAAAGAAAAGTCTACTCTCATACCCAGGTAACAAGGAACGTTAGTTGAACCTTGACCAACGTTCACTAATAGTTAACTAAGAGTTAACTGAAGATGTTAGTTGAATTACGTTGTAGGCTCAGTCTCACGACTTTGTAACAATTGGATCGTCTTTGACCGGGTGACGTCTTTGACCGGGTGACGTCTTTGACCGGGTGACGTCTTTGACCGGGTGACGTCTTTGACCGGGAAGCGTTATTATAGCATAAATTAGACCTATATAGTAATAAATGGGTGGAAAAAGTCAGGGGATATGTTCACACAATATGAAAGGAAATTTATTTCAAGTTTGTTGTATTTATATGAAGGCTCTTTTACATGCATTATAGCATAATGTTATATTTCTTCCTCTGCCCGGTCAAAGACATCACTTTCTATATTATGTGGAATTTGAAGAGGTACACTGTCCAAAGTATTATGCAATAACCATCCACATATTTTCTCTAATAGTAGAGATATGGAAAAAAAATGGAAAAAATGTAAAATAGCCTTTTCTAGCCTCCCGGTCAAAGACGTCATCCGGTCAAAGACGTCACCCGGTCAAAGACGTCACCCGGTCAAAGACTATCCAATTGTTACAAAGTCGTGAGACTGAGCCTGTATCAACATTGTAATAATGTTTTGGAGAAAACTTTTTTTGAAAAAACGTTGGGTCAATGTTAAAATACAGTTAGGAGGTGAACGTTTTCCAGAAAACTTTGAATCAACGTTGATCAACATTCAGAACGTCGACTCAAACCAATGTTGATTTAACCATTTGGATAAACGTTGTTTTAACGTTTTTTAGTGATTCAAAGCTAGCCCACCAGATGGCAGTTTAGCTGTTGATATAACTAGGCTCGATGCTTCCCTCTTATATATGTTTGAATTAAGCTATTATAATGATAGTTTTTCATATTTATATCATCTTTTACAATAACATTCAGTGTATAGATATATCTATGCTAAATAATCAGTTAAAATGATGATATCATGCCCATATTACGATCAAAATTATGGTACAAACCCACTTTGCAACATTATAAGATAGATAAAGACCCAGCTGATCTATGCAGCCCGTAAAAAAGGCAGCTTGAGTCTTGTATAAGCCTTACTATTGAATGATAGATAAAGCTATTCTTATAATCTCTTTAGGGGTCTGTATGAATCAGTACGTTAGTTTGAATCAATAGTTAGTTTTAAGAAACAATATAAAATAAAAACAAGATACTAAATTACCCTCATTGCATTAGATTGGGGCATTAAATCAACGTTTATTCAACGTTGATTCAACATTGATTTGAGTCCACGAAATGGAGTTAGGCTAGATGCAAAATACACGTTTTTCCACTCTTTAAATGACGTTTAACCAACGTTTAACAAACCTCAACATGTTACCTGGGTACACAGTGGTCGCATTAGAGGAAGAAAAAAATATTTTGGCACAGGAATTTAACTCGTCGGAAGGTGTGGTGGTCCCGTTGAAGGGGTATTTCTATTAGGGGGAGTTATATATATTTAAAAAAGAGAAAAAGTCGTAATGGTTAGGTAGTGTTTCACCGTATCTTTATTTGGCTTCAGTTGACCCTCCGCATACCGGGGAACCCTTGGTAATTCCCTCTGTCACGTCATAACATATATATAGACATACGGAGGTAGGTGTAAATAGGGTCTATTGGGAATATCAGGCAAGAGACAGGAGAGGTTGGGTATTACACTGGCAAAGTGAGGGAAGGGAGAGGGGAGGTCGGGGATTTCAGTGGCAATGTCAGAGAAAGGAGAGGGGAGGTCGGGATTAAATTGAAAATAGTGTCACGGATTGTACCACACAGGATTGTACCACACAGGAGAAAAATCTTAATGTGTCACCTCCAATACCACCTCCTCACGTCCACTACTATCTCCTCATGTCCACTACTACCTCCTCACGTCCACTACTACCTCCTCATGTCCACTACTACCTCCTCATGTCCACTACTACCTCCTCATGTCCATTTTAGGGCCGCACAGTGTACGAGGCAAAGATGATATCCTTCGTGTTACCAGAAGCTCAGGTTGTACCACACTGGAGAAAAACTTCAATGTGTCACACGCACAATACACAAATGTCCGGAAGGGAGTGATGAAACCGTAACAATAGGGGGAGTGCTTACATCTGTTTACTCCCACCACATATCTAACCCCTCCCATCTTTTTGTGTTATTCAATGATCACTGCAATTTGGACGAAAGATTTGTACAGGCGGGGACATCTGCCATAAAGGGATCAAAATGACCAATCTCAAAAAACCTGGAACATTCGAGTTGAGGCCCCTCAGTAAAAGTGTTCTATAGTTCAGTACAGGGCTTCATGACATAAAACAAAACTTGAAATCAGAGAATGTGATAACTAGGGGTGAAAACTTTCACCCCTAGTTATCACGTTTTATTGTCATACTAATCATTCCAGTAAAGAAAGGAGCATCAAGTGAAGAGAGTGAAGAATTAAGGACTATGGGACCTATGACTACCAAAACATTGCACTATAGGCTGTTTAAATATTTTTTTCATATGTTGGATGAATTCAGTAAGCTACACTTATTAGACGTAGGAACATGGCAATCTATATTTGTAAGTCAAAATGCTAACCACTATAGAGCGTTAGGGCACAGTGCAATTAGTAAAATATCACTGACATGTTTCCAGCAGTCCAGACTTTAATTTTGCTAACGTTTTGAAATAATTGGGTTGTTTATAGTGTAAAAATGGACTAATCAAAGTAAATACCCAGTATTTTGTTTTCGGAAAGTACAACTAGGGACATACAAATGGAGCACAGGTTAGTTACAGAATGTCTGGTAATTATATCATTTACATTCCCATGAAGAATGATAAGAAAAACAATGTGACAAGCAAGTTTAAGAAAAAGGCATTTATTGCAACCAACGAACAGATGTCTATCAAAAGGTTAACTGTGAAATGAGTCACTTCAGTACATTCTTAGATGACACGGGGAATACCTCCCTAAACTGTATTCAATGCTGGAATAGTTCAATACTTCACATGGTGGTGAGTACAACAAAAGCAGAAACCTGAGCATTTTTTATCATTGTGAGCACAATACAAACTCACATCTCAGCACTAATCACAATGTTCAGATTCAAAGTTTTACTAATACAGCAAAATACAACAATCTTTGCAGTCCAGCAACATACACAGATGATGGTACTTATTCTTCATAGCCTGTCATCCGTATTATATGATTGTGAGTGTCTTAGTTGATAAGTAGTGTAGGATTTTAGCCTTTGTGAAGACCATAGCCTGTTCTTCAGGGAACCCGTCGTACGCAATAGTATAGCGGCCCCTTGCAATTTTCGTGATCTCCCCTGTAGAAAATATTCAAGTGATTTATATTTACATGAGAGGTTAATGACATGAGGTACAATGTGACAGTAATTACCAGAAGACACTTTTATTGATAACGGAAATGATAGGAAATAAAATAGAAGTGTAGAAAATAACAATAACTCCATCCATTTTTATCAATGTGTTCAAACATCAAAACTATTTTTTTCACATTGTTTAAACCAATTGAGACTCAAGGATAATGTGTAGTTAAAATATTTCTTTCGTTCTACATGTGTTTGAATGAAATGAAAAAAGTTAACTTGATCCTCTTACGACCAGCAGGCTACTAAATCAGCCAGGGCATCTTAAGAATCAACCGAACTGAATAGAAGATATTTTGAGAAATTGATAAAAATATTTTCTTGCAAGTTTTAGTCAAAACACCCAATGTTCGGTATCCTATAACATCTTGTCACATCCTAAGTCAGATCCAAAATTCAATTTGTTTTCGCAAAGAATGGCCAAGGAGTAGCCATGGTAACACGTCATTTAATTTTTTGATGTTTATAATTTTGGCGAAGTTTGTCCATGACGGAATTTGTCATGACCAAAGTTAGCCAATCATAGCCAAATGTGACCACAATTAGCTGGAACGTCTTTACTCAAATCGGAAATGAGACTATACCAGGCAATACCACTCAGAACAGAGCGCCAACCACAGCACCTAGTAGAGAGGTGGACAACTACACCTGTTCCAATACCTGTATCACTGGCCCACTTCAATAGTTAATCATATTGTAGATAATTGTAGTGATAACAGGCAGATAAACGGAATAAAGCATGATACAATGGCTTATTATGATATGTGTACATACGGTACATGTAGACATGAAGCCCAGTACCATTTACAGTAAGGGCTGGCCACATCAAGATAATTACCCCCCCCCCCCCTTCCAGCTGTAGAACAATGACTATACACATTTACAAGCTTGTCACAAGGTCGCACACAAGGTAAAATTAAGTTCAATCTCAGTAATTTCAAGGATATTATAGTTAAATAGCTATCCCTTTTTATGAATTAACATATTTGAATCGATCAGCAAGCCTATATTGTAGAAATAATGAGTATATAGACAAAGAGAGGGGAGGACTAGTATCAGTCTTCAAAAAATCGCACGATGATATGTCAGACCCAACGTAACTCCTATTAATACTGCCTACTTACCTGTATAGCATTTTGGATCATCAAGGAACCTCTGCTCAACTTTGCTATGTAAACGCGGGAGCCTAGAAAAAAAAGTCAAAATATCATGAACTAGTGATACGTACATACATGTATAATAGAATTATAGTACCTTTTTTTTTATTCTTTGAAAAAGTAGAAACTGTTATGGCGCAGCTTATAGAAGGTCTATTTCTGATTTCAGCACTACAGTACTAAATTGTTAGACCCCCTTTTCCTTATTTAATGATTTAGCAAAGTAGAAGGTGCTGCTTATACACAGATTATGCTTCTAAGCAAAAATGACATGAATGGCTGTGTCTCACAAGATCGAGCCAATGTGAACATCTTTGAATGGGTGCCATGTTTCACCAGCTTGAAAAACGGTTTATTTACGGGAGATAAACACATAAATTGGCTAGTAATTTAAAGTGTTATAAGATCCATTAACCTTTTCAGCCCATTTATATATTCATCTGCCCTATATTAAATGTTGTCTTTCAAGCCGGTCATATATGGCACCCGGTCAAAGATGTCACCTGGTCAAAGACGTTCACATTTGCCCCATCTCGTAAAACACAGTGGAATATCATTATTGAACTCACCTTATTTCCTCTGATTCAGTACTGTTTTTCTTCCTGCCCACATTATGATTCAGTTCCAGCACTTCGTCTTCAGTTGAAGCCACTTGCATGGCGTGGGATCCTAGTACATTTTTTGCTGGTGAAATTCCTCCAACATTCCTTGCATTTGATACTAAGATATTGGACACATCGAGCTGGCTTGGTCCGAAAACTTCAGAAACATAGTCATTGCTCTCTTGTACTTGCAGTATGTGCAATGGTGTTGACTGTATGGATAATGGCTGCATCTCCGTCAGCTGGTGCTGGCTGGGCTGCATCTCCGTCAGCTGGTGCTGGCTGGGCTGCATCTCCGTCAGCTGGTGCTGGCTGGGCTGCATCTCCGTCAGCTGGTGCTGGCTGGGCTGCATCTCCGTCAGCTGGTGCTGGCTGGGCTGCATCTCCGTCAGCTGGTGCTGGCTGGGCTGCATCTCCGTCAGCTGGTGCTGGCTGGGCTGCATCTCCGTCAGCTGGTGCTGGCTGGGCTGCATCTCCGTCAGCTGGTGCTGGCTGGGCTGCATCTCCGTCTGCTGGTGCTGGCTGGGCTGCATCTGTGTCTGCTGATGCTGATGGGTTTGGATAACCTGACCTGACTGCATTCCCCATGGCATTGTGTGGTAGCTGGGTTGGACGTTCCTCATTGACATATATGTGTTGGATTGCATTCCGCATGGTGGAAGTCCATGTATGGGTTGCATGTCCTGTGGCAATAGACTCATGGCGGCTTGGCTGTTGGGTGGTGTCTGCTGACTCATGGCTTGGCTGTTGGGTGGTGTCTGCTGACTCATGGCTTGGCTGTTGGGTGGTGTCTGCTGACTCATGGCTTGGCTGTTGGGTGGTGTCTGCTGACTCATGGCTTGGCTGTTGGGTGGTGTCTGCTGACTCATGGCTTGGCTGTTGGGCGGTGTCTGCTGACTCATGATGTGGATACTTTGGATATTGGCTGCAGGCAGCTCACTACAATAAAAAAAAGTTTCATTGTACAAATGAATATAGATATGTAAAAGTATAGGATCAAAGTCTCCAATTTAAGTCTACATTGGATGTTGAGCGGTATCTCTAAAGCACTTCATTTTGCTGTTACCTAACTCACGCAAGTGCACGGACAAATGTTTTGAGTGAGTCTTAATAAAAGATTCATAGATATTAATCTTAAAGTCTTGATATCAACATCTGGCGCCATCTTCATTTCGTGAGTAATATTAAGACTTTAAGATTAAAATTTATTAATATATAATGAAGACTCACTCAAAATGTTTGTCCATGCACTGTGGTGAGGTAGGACTATCCAGCGTAAAACCTTGCGGATCACCATAACTCACGTATAAGCCACACCCCGCATTTAGGGCAATTCTATAAGCCGCAAAAGCAATCTGATTATGGTGACTTTTGCATGTAGACCATACCCTGACTATGTGCCGATCCTATAAGCTGCACTGGCGATCTGACTCATGTACTAGCCGCAGCGTATACGCGAGGTTTTACAGTAGTTGGAAATTGTACTTTTTTGCAAGTTAATAAAAACTTATACACACAAAAGTATGGTTTAGACCCCGCAAAAAGTTAATCAAAGGAATTTGCAGACCATATTTTCAGAAATGGATTTTTAAAAATTGTGTTCTTTACTTCTTTCTTCAATTCGTTTCCCCAGATTAATCAATAAATGGTTTGTATTGAGATACTATCGCTCACTCCACTTTCCATGTGCTAAAAAAGAAATCTTATGACTTTTTTAGTTCGCCATTTCTGGAAAAGCGAAATTAATTCACCACCCTTTTTTTGGGTGCCTTAGAGTATTTAAATGTGCACTCACCCTTCTTCTTTGTACTGAAGAGAAATCGAATCCTTTCCTGTGAATATAGCCTCCAGCTCATGCACTTTGTAACCTTTTATTTCGTTGAACGGACATGGCATGCCCACTGCCTTTATTCTTCCTTCACCTTTCATAATAGCAGTGTAGGGTGGAGACCCCTTCCGGCCAGTCAGTTTGGCTGTAAGAAACAAATTGTAAGATACAAAAGTTAGTCAAAAAATGAGGAAATTATAGGAAAGATATTATGATTTCCCGATATACACATGCGAAGTAGTGTCATCTTTCAGTGGTAGACTGGTCTACAGGGGGGTTGATACAGTCTAGAAAGACGCCTTTTCCAACTTTTGGGATCTGAGTCAGCTTATAAACAGGGATACATTGTAATAAACTAGGCGTTTGTTTATAGAAATTTCAAAATACATCCATCATAGCAACAATTATATTTATTAAATTTTCACATTTTATGTTAAAGCATTTTCACAATGAATAAAGTGTACTGATCCTTCAGTTTTTAAATGACCATAAAATTACAGACTGATTACTTAAACATCAGGCAAAATAGTATTTCGCCAATCTGACCAAAGAAAATGATCTTAGATTAGCTGTGCTAATAAGCAGACTGTCACCTCTAAGGGGGCCACAGAGACAGTGCACAGGACCCTGCTGTACCTGGGTCATGGGTGGCTGAGCACGGCGTCCAGAGTGGCCGGAGGCGGCCTCCCTGAGCTTTGATGGTAGCCCCTAAGATGGCAATATTGCTTTATAGTAGTCCTAAAGTATACTTTATTCATGACTTGCAAAGATATGATGGACTGTGTATTACAAAATCAAGACAAGTTGATAGTTTATGACAGGGTGCAATCTATGACTGGGTGCAATGTATTACCGGGATCTATGTACAAAGAATTTTGTTTTTATGTTCTATGATATGTAATGGATAAATCAAAGTGAATAGCTGTCATCTTTTGTCCCTCCTTTCGACAATGCAAGTGTTTTAAATGGATGCTAATTATGAATAAACGTCTATTAGCAGTAAAGGTTAATTAACATTTGAATATGAATCGACAGAAAGAAAATGCTATGTAGAAAACATAACAAAAAGTTTGAATAACTTTCATTGGTAGGTATATATATTTCTATTATTCTTATGTCCAAAAAACCTTGTGACAAAACATCAGAATCAACATTCAAAAGCTGGGAAAAGTATCAACATTCCACGTTTTTAATTTTAATTTTTCAACTTTTATTTCTTAACACCCGGGAACATGGAAATTATGTTTACTAACACTCAAAAACGTGAACTTCATAACTGGGCTACAGCATGTCCCCAAAAATATTCATGACTTCTAAAACAGAAAGCATAACATACCATACAAGTCCTTGAAGTATTCTCGAACTTCCATCCTGAGAAAACCCCTTCTGTCCTTTGGCACTGAAACAACAATACAATAAGTACATTTGGAAGAAGTGAAGAACTGGTTATACTGCAGGCTGTGAGCTAGATGTCATATTTGAACTTACATAACGTGACCGTAGGTGACACTCGCCTAGAAAGTGAAACCTATTGATCTGTATGAGAATAGATAGAAGGACCCAGGTTTCGAAAAGCGTCAGGTTTTGAATATTTCCCCTTCTGTAAGCCCGGGCTTAAACTGATTTCAAGTAGCATATTGACCAAGATCATAAATGGGGCCGGCCAATAAATGGCTTATAATCTTTGGCAAGGGGAATTTCTGTGACATGTTGTCATATCTTCTGATTAATCCTATACTTTTTGACAATATTATTTTTGAATAAATCTCGGAAATTTCATCAAAATGTAAGCTGATCACCTTTATAAATATGTCTATAGCTTATGACTTTAACTGTGAATTGTATAACCGCAAGAATTATGTGAATATCCCAATGCAAAGTTATGACCAAATAAGTGTTACCTGATGATTTTTAATTCCTTGCCCCGCCTTATTTTCGGGCCCCGGCTTATATTGGACCTCGTGCTCTTTTTGACCCGCCTTATAAATGGGGCAGGCTTATATTCGGGGCCCGGCTTATCAACAGGGAAATACGGTAAGCACCGGCATTGAATAGGTGCCGAGTATGAGGGTTTATTGAAATATATCACTATACAGTATAAGGCTGTGTCTCACGAGCTTTGGCCAATGTTTTTGTCTCTGACTGGGTGCTGTCTCTGACCAGGTGCCGTCTCTGACCGGGCGTCTCTGACCGGACATCACTTTGGGAGTTTAGTTATCTTCTACCAGGAGCAGGAGGCTAAGTATAATCACATAACAACTACCATAATGTTTTTACAAATGCTTATATATATGAGTATAGGTTAAACATTTTAAAAACACTTTTTTCTGACACCTGGTCAGAGACGGCACCCGTTCAGAGACAGTACCCAGTCAGAGACGGTACCTGGTCAGAGACAAAAACATTGGCCGAAGGTCGTGAGACACAGCCATAACTTTCTTACATGTTTTAAAAACCCTGTTACAAGAACCTGATCTTCTCCAGTACATCTCTATAGTAAAACAACTTTTTTAGAATTCTAGTACCACTGCTATGAATTTGTTTTTTTAAAAGTTCTATTGGATCTAATGATCAATTAATGATTGACTGACCAAACCTGAGCTAGGCGCATTGCCTGTCTGCCGCCAGGTTTATGTGATAAGTAAAAGTATAAACTTCCTGAAGTATATTTCAGGTGATTGAGGGGATTTCAATCTCTTGAACTCCGACCACTGTACAGGTGTGTGAGGTGCTTTTCCTCCCTCCCCAGCCGGACCAGTGTATAGGTGTGGGAGGGGATCTGTCCCTCTCCACCCCGACCACTGTAAGTGTAAATGTGTGTGAGGTGGTCTCTCCCTCCCCACCCCGACCACTGTACAGGTGTGTGAGGGGGTCTCTGTCACTCTCCACCGCGACCACTGTACAGGTGTGGGAGAGGATTAATGCACTTGCATTAATTAGTATTTATACCACATGGATTGGCATATCTCGTAAGAAAACTAAGATTAAGAAGAGTAGAACTGTTTTACTGTTCTCTAGCCATTGGCCCATTGCAAGAAATCGATATCCTTGCACTGTACAGGTAAGTGAGGGGACGAAATTCGTTTACAACGAATAAATCTCCTGTCTTGTAAGCATGCCTCCAAATGAACAACCACGGAGGCACTAGTACATAATGGTAAGGAGTATATCAACATGTGGACCGGTTTCTATAAGTTTTCTCAGATTCTATGTTGTTTTAACTGAAATGCATGATCATTGCGACTGCAGTAACATCACTTTAATCTTTTGTAATACAGATTAATTAATACCGGTACAGTATGACTAAGAAACTGTAGGGATATAAAACAACAATACAAGAATGATAGTAACATAGTACTCCTTACTTTTGTTTCCTGTCATGTGTTCACAAAAATCATCGAGAACATCCCCCCTCTGACGGAAGAAACCAAGAGCCTTGACAGGGCCCAAAACTGTTGGGGGGCCATCTGGCTCAGCCACGATAGTTGCAGCTTTGAAGCCCAGCTTGTCCAATTTGCTGGTCTAAAAAAGTGGAGGAACAGTTATTATTATATTACAGGTTAGAATTGGTTTGACAAAATAGTTTTTGGTTAAAAAGAAGAAGAATTGGTAAATGGATTCTATTCATGTTATTTTAGGAGAAATAAACAACGTTTTTTCCTATATTATTTTGATGCACTTTGTGGGAAGTGAAAGATATAGGACAGAAAATAACATCTGATCACTCATGAGATTTAGTGCTAGGAGGGGGGCGGAGTTAAACGCAGGTGCACTTATTCAAGCTAGTATGCTAGTATGGATGATACTTCCTACACATTTACCTCCTTTTCTACGCGTTGATAAAGTCCCAGAACACGATTCTTTATTTGTTGTTCAGTTAGATCTGTTGCAGCTGCCTCTTTTTGTTTCTCTAAGTTGTCTCTCAGTATTTTCATGCCCTTCTTGGTCTTCTTATGTTTCCAGTATTGTTCAGACCGAGTCTGGGTAAGCCTGCCAATACCAAAGCGTTCCCCGTGAAATTCTGAAACATATGGACAAGAGTAATTTTTTAACTCATGATTTTAAATGCATTTGATATATTTGCTCTGCAGTTCATTAATCTACCCCCGGTAGAGACTTGGTACAGGAATGGGTATATACTGTGGTAACACCACTGTACAGTGTTTGCAGCGAATTCTCAGATGGAAGGCACAGTATGCAGAGTTTGCTACTTAGATGTCAATGTCGAATTTAGAGTGTAAGAAAAAGCCATGTTGTTGTGTCGAATTTAGCCATATATCCCCAAAACAGGACCGGAGCATATAGTCAGCTTATATGCGATACATGTACAAAACAGCACTACTCGCAAAAAATCTAATAATCAAATATATATAAAACGTGAAAGGGGTGTGGCTATACATTGGTTAGTTGTATACAGGATAATTTAGGGAATGATGAACATACGCGGAGCGGGCATCGACAGCCACGCTGTCCAGATGTTCAGATCTTCTGTGTTTTTCCTCTTGTTCTTGCCCCGAGCAGGGCCCTTTTTCACATTCCCAATCCAGTCCTGCAACAAGACAGAAAAAAAGATGTATGCATGATGCCAGTTTTATATATTTTGTATCACACACACACCTTAGAGAAAAATTCAAATAACTTATGAAAATTGTTATTGGATGGGGGAGACACCAAGTCGTTTTTATCGTGAGTTAGCTGACCTTGTTACATTAGCAGTGTTGCCGAAAACTTTTTCTTGATGCAGCCCACCTTGGCCTGCATCTTGTCATCATACGCAGGCCATTTCCGTCTCACGCAGGCCATATCAATTTTGATATTTCAAGGTACTGTTGTAAACTTCATTATAACTTGTTTTATAATATGGAAACACTTAAAAGAAATGGGAAAATATTTGCTTTAAACCAATTTTACAAATATGGCCCTATCTTCGCTTCTAATTGGCCGATTTGAAAAATTCTTTCGCCATTAGGAAGCTGAGATTATGGCAGGCCATTGTGGCCTGCGTGCTTAGGTCCTACGCCGGTCATTAAGATTGCCGGCAAAAGCCGGCGTGCCGGCATCATTTCGGCAACACTGCATTAGGACCAATGATACCCAATTTAGAACAACGGGATGTCCGTATTTTTATATTATATTTAAATGAAATTCGGATATAGGCTTTTGGTAAACTGAAGGCTAACTGTGGGACAGAGCTCCAAAGATACTGCGGAAGGCCAAAGCGGTAGTCGCCACTAAGTGGTGACGCCCTCTTTGGTAACCACTGATTAGTGACCCAAAGAAAAGAAAATATCCTTCTGTGTACCGCAGGTACACAGTGTTTGTCCTGTAACTCATGTCCAGGGGAGTGGACCAAAAACTACCAGGATGCTTTCGGGAAATGGTTTTTATTTTAGCCCCTAGAGAGGGGCCCCTGATGGGGGGGTCCCCATGTCGCATGTCGGATTTAAGAAATGACCATGTTGCATGTCTATGTTGCTTAAAATGCTCATGTCCCATGTCAATTTAAGAAATGTCCATGTCCCCTGTCACTAAGCCTCATGTGGTATGTCACCGGGGCTCATGTGGCATGTCGATTTTAAGAAATGCCCATGTTGCCATATCGAATTTAGGGGTCTAGAGCCATTAGAGAGGGACGTGGGGTATGCCAAAATGAGTAAGTTTTCTCACGGGTCAACTACATGAAAGGTAGAAAAGGGCACGTCCGTGATAGCTCTCCTAGGTGTGCGGACAAATGTTCAGAGCACAATCTTAACGTCCACCTTTAAGACCATCTTAATGATCTTAATCATAGTAGTGGTAAGCCTCCACAGATAAGCTATAGTCAACTAGTATGTAATGGGGGGCAGAATACCTCCATTTATTTTTATTTTCTTTTAGATGTGAACTTAAACTTATAACAGTGTGAGGTCACAGCGAATCCTGTTACCTTCCCTTGACGTCATGATCTAGGTAAAACTGTCACTGAAAAGGGGGAGGGGGGAGGGGGGGACTTTACTGGTTCCTGGTGATATATTAAGACCAGAGATTAAGATTTAAGATTTTGAGATTAAGTTTGCGCTGTGAACATTTGTCTGCGCACCTTGGAGAGCTAGCACGTATTTGCTAGAAAAGGAGTGGTCACTAGCTGTGTAAAGTCTTTCTTCAGTTGATACAGCATTATTTTGGCTAATTGGTAAGCTTGCCCTTTTTGATTGACTTTTTTGGTTTTCAGAAAGTGCTAATTGATAATTTTGCCATTTGTATGTCTGGCTCATATACATGTACATCTAATACTCTGATATGGGTATATATTCTTTCACTTTTACTAGCATTCAGCCTACACCTATATGGGTAAGATATTCAGACCAATCACCACATATCACACATACCGGTAAAAATATTTGAAGTCGACTCTCCGGGACCTGAGGTACAAACCCAAAGTGATTGTCCTTCTGTACCTGAGGTACACAGTGGTCGTCCCACTGTATCTCAGGTACACAAAGGTCGTCCTTCTGTACCCCAGGTGCATAGTGGTCGTCTTTCTGTACCTGAGGTACACAAAGATCGTCCTTCTGTACCCCAGGTACATAGTGATCGTCCTTCTGTACCTGAGGTACACAGTGGTCGTCCCACTGTATCTCAGGTACACAAAGATCATCCTTCTGTACCCCAGGTACATAGTGGTCGTCTTTCTGTACCTGAGGTACACAGTGGTTGTCCCACTGTATCTCAGGTACACAAAGATTGTCCTTCTGATCCCATGTACACAGTGATTTTGCTTCTGTACCCTAGGTACACAGTGATCGTCCTTCCGTACCCCAGGTACACAGTGATTGTGCTTCTGTACCCTAGGTACACAGTGATCGTCCTTCCGTACCCAAGGTACACAGTGATTGTGCTACTGTATCTGAGGTACACAGTGATGGTCCTTCCGTACCCCAGGTACACAGTGATTGTACTACTGTATCTGAGGTACACAGTGATCATCCTTCTGTACCTCATGGACACAATGATCATCCTTCTGTACCTCAGGTACCACAGTGGTCGTCCCACTGTACCCTGTACTGTACCACAGTGATTGTGCTACTGTACCTCAGGTACACAGTGACATTGATGATGAGTTGTCAATGTTGATTCAATGTTCACTCAATATTGATTTAACATTGAACTGAATTGTGTGCCCATTGGGGTGTGCCTCAGGTATGCTGTGATCCTTCTACTGTACTTCAGGTACACAGTGATTGTACTATTGTATTTTGGATGCACAGTGATCATCCTATATTGTACCTCAAACACACTTTATATATGTATATATATATATTATATTGCCTGGTTCAAAGATGGGTTCATAGTGCCTGGTCCTACACAGATGGGTTAGTAGAATAGTAGGCAGGGCCAGACATATATACTTTGATATCACAGACATGGTTCACATAGAGATGAGATCGCATGTGCATATTGACAACGGCTGCCAACACAGCTTGATAAGTGACTTATCATACTATGCCCCAACTAAATAAAACTTTACTCTGCTGAAAATGGAAAGAATGAGAGCATTAACTACTAGGATGGAATATTTCATCTGTCCAGTGATATTGAATATAAATTAATACACACCACAATCTGTGAAACCGACAGATTCGTTTTGACTGATGCCTCATGGAGCAGGTTCTTGTCCTTGCTGTCATTCATGGAACGATTGTTAAACATATCCCATAGTATGGCTTTCTGCTCATCTGTTTTGAATGTCTGGGGAGAAGAAAGAGTGCATTTATTAGCAGCGTTGATGAAAAAAGACATGACATTTCTGTATGGGCCAACAATTTTTGATACACAGTTCTCATCTTTACTTACTAAAAGATATTGAGAAATAAAAGTTTAGCCATGTTCAGCCATAAGCCACCTGGGCCATTAGCTTTACACACACACGGGGCCACACCTGAAACTGATGGCCAAGAATAATTATTTAACCTTTTATAAACCGAAAATAATAATATAGGTGATCGCGCCCAGTGTTATTGTCTACCCATGTCATCTATGTGGTGTTTTACATCAGTTTATTCGTGTTTTGGTATCTTTTCTTTACAGTTACCGTAAAACATTGCGTACACACCACTTTCACACAAAGGGGTGCTGCAATCGTTCCTCTGGTACCCGTCATAGCGCATGCAACGCCGGGAACAAGTCTATTCAGAGTTGCAACTTTTGCGCAGCTTTTACCTTTTTCAAAGCGTCCTCTCCAGGCTACTGCTGCGACCTTTGAATCGAGTTGTAAATCACATCACTATATCTACCATCAGGCACCATTAACAATACAACTTTTGTTGAATATCGAGGTATGTTAATGACCTAGGTTGATTTTAACCATTAATGGTTTTTAAAACATTATATTTTGATTGAAATGGACTTCTGCGGAAGCGGTAGCGGCCCCCATTATCGCCCACTGCGATTTCCGATGCTAATATCTTGTGTAAATAGGTTTAAAACCACCATAAACACACGATACACTCAAGAACTCACTTACAATTACCTAACCATGGTCTAATTAGGGTCAGGGAGCTATAAATTATTTGTGTAGGGCCCAGAAAGTTCGCTCCCAATGCTAAAGTATAGGCGTTTTTATTTTCAAGAGCAGTAACCTCGTTTTGGTAATTGCTCCAAGTGGTAAAGTTGCACGATTATCCTATTAAAAAAAAAAAAAGGCGAGTTCGTGCAAGTAATGTATAAGCTTAACTCACATGTAAGCCGCACCCTGACTTTAGGGCAATCCTATAAGCCTCATTGGCGATCTGATTTTTTATGCACTTCAAATATTCTAAAAATCGTAATTTTGCCATGAGAAATCTTACTGGTCGTAATTTAGGTAAAAATAGTTAACACCCTGGTTATGGTTAGGCCACACCAAAAAAAAAGTTGGTCTACGGATTTTGTTTTCAGACAATTTTTACTCCCGCCCGCCATTGAAGGAGCCCAGAAAGCAGGTAAAATTGACAACACCCCCCCTCCCTCTATGAAAGCCAAAAATCAACAGACGTATATCTTATAACCATAAATGACATTAGAGGTGGTGACAAGTGACAAGACCTATTTCTAGAAATCGACAGGTGAGAGAGCAACCCCCAGTTTGTGGCCCTTTTAGGCTTTATGACCTGACACTAATCCAAAACATATTGTAAAAGGATCCCTACAATTTAATCTGTACACTGCCTGGTTTCGTGTAGAGTAAGGTGTCAGACTACATCAGGCAAAGGTAGAGGGGAAAATATTGTTGTGGCAGGGATGTTCAGGGTGCCAATGATAAGGCCACCTTTTTTTGATAACTTGGATTACGGGCTTTACTGTAAATATTTTGGGAGGGCAGAGGAAATCTTTTTCAAAAATTCTCAGAGGGAAAAGGTTTTTCAAAATGCCAGAAATCTCGGCAGCGGATCTGTAATCCAAGTTATGAAAATAAAACGGCCTAATATGGGGTGAATAATACCTGCATATGGTTTGTTACAAACGTGCATTGGGCGGGGGATTTGGGTGACACTTGACAGAGAGGCCCTATGAGTTATGGGGCCCATGTGCATACAGAGGGTTTAATTCTCATCTGTGAAGGCCCCGGGAATTGCACTTGGTAGGCCTACAGAGTATGTGGGGGAAGTGACTGACAAGGGTAATGTAATAGTATTGGAGAGTGTTGATATATCAGTAAGAGGTGGGAGTGGGTTAGGGAGTGATCATTTTTTAACAACAGGGGAGGGGTGGTGGGTTTCCGTGGGGAGCGTGCGAAATTTTTTACACCCCCCCCAGTCAAGGGGTCAACATTTTTTACCCCCCGACCTTAGGGTCGGAAATCAGCTCGCGCGCGGGCCCTTTGAAGCATAGTAACGCGTGGGCTTTTTGGCTCAAAACAGGTTAAATTTTGTTGACCCCCCCAAGAGGGATCCAAATTTGTTTGCCCCCCCCCCCCCGGTCAAGGGGTCCAAATTTTTTTGCCTCCCCCTCTGTTGTTAAAAATGATCACTCCCTTAGGCTTAGGGGGCTTAAAACTTTTCGACCCCTGGTGAGTGGGGGACAAAAAAACTTTTGACCTTTCTTGTGGGGGGAGGGCATAAAACTTAAGGGCCCTTTTTGGTGCCCTTGTCCAGCGGTGCACAAAATATTCCCTACACAGTAGGCCTATAATAGGAGGGCGGGGGTGGGGCGTAAAAATTGTTTGTCTGCGCAAAATCTCAGCCCCCCCCCTTGAGATTGTCATTGGTGCAGCGCTGCAGGCCTACAATGGATGTAAGCAGTGGGCGTTCATATTTCAAACCAGACTCGGTCCGACACTTTACTAAAATCTTCTCTATTAAATGTAAGTGCATCGTCTGGCAGAGTTATTCCAGGTAAAGTATACTGCATGGTGGGTGCAGTGTGGTATCATAAACTCTTTGTTTGAAACAAAAATGTGGGTGTTTTGCTGGGTGAATCATGTTATGAAACCGGGTCGCGATGAACGTCCATGAACGTCAAAGACGTAGATATCACCTTTGGTGCACGTGGTGCTCGTGAGGGCTACTACTCGTGTCTCCGTTGTAGCAACTGGATGCAGATAAAGCTGAGAAAGCTGGTTAGAAATATGCACTTACCCTGTTAATAGTAGAAGGAGGATCCATGATGACAAAGAGAAATGCAGCCGCTGTGTACTTTGTGTGAAGAACAAGACGCAGTTGGAATGCTCAGGTGCTGCAGGGCTATTAAAATCGTGCTTGGAGAGTGAGTGGGACATGTAAAAGAGTAACCTTGAGATGGATCCCTAGATGAAAAGGACAGGCGGAAAGTAAGCAGGGTCCTCTACAGTAGTATGTGTTAATTACATTTAGTCAAGGCTTAAAACACCCTCTCTTTATATACCCGGGTAGTTTTCCACACAACTTTTACACTTGAATCAATAGATCATAAATGATTGGCAACATTGCTGGGATTATGCTGGTCCCCACATGCATTGTCATAGACGGGGGAACCAGCGAATACTGGGATGGGGCAGGGTTAGCTCACAGTGCGTTAGGCCTAGGCTTCACAGGCTTCAGGCCAGCTGTGGTGGTGGGGGCAAGGGGAGTATAACTGAAAGCAGGATTGAGAAGTAATTGTGGAAAGGGGGAGGGGGGGCAGTGCTGGTTGAGAGCAGCACGGGGGATATTTTGGGGGCAAGGCCCAGGGAGTGGGGCGAGGATGGTTGGGTGGGGGGGGGGGGGGGGGGGCACTCACATTTGACAGGGGTGTTCGGCTGGACACCTGGCAACCCTTGACCCTTGCTTAGGTGACATTTTTTCAGGGTATTTTCAAAATGAACCAATTTGTAGGCCTACAGAGATTTTGGCAAGAGAGATTTTTTTAGAGAGATTTGGGAGAAAATGAACCCTTGCTTAGGGAGTGTTCATTTATTAAATACGGAGGGGGGGTGGTGAGATTTCGCGTGGAGAGCCCCTCCTCCTCGAGAGCCCCTTCTCCTCGAGAGCCCCTCCTCCTCGAGAGCGCGTGGAACGTTTTGCGACCCCCCC
>CANHQG010000155.1:0-83246 GCA_947462335.1 Harmothoe impar
TGTATCTATGTTGGTTAGTTTCTATTCCAGGGAACAATTTAGCCGTATATATCCTGAGACACTGTGTAATACTAGTAGCTGTTCATATATATGCGGTGCCACATGAGGGGTACAGGCCTTAGTATGAGTGAGATCCTTGAGTAAGTTTTATATTTAGACTTAGTTCCTGTGCGCTGCCTCACAGAGTATCATGTGTCTAGATATGGGGCAATGGGGAGGCTGCACTTTAGACGAGGAGTCAATCTCTCCGATCCGCAACCATAAGGCCACTCAAAAAAATAAACTGGTTACTCATCACCGCGCGCATCATGAAAAACGTGATTTGGGGAAAACTTTTTTTTGTTGTTGATATTTTTAATGAAAAATATGTTAAAAATCGGACAAATAGTGGCATATTTGGTATCAAATTAAAGCTTAGACAGTCAGTAATGCAGTGAGCTAGGAATAACCTCCAATATAACATATTTTGTGGATCACTAAGCTATTAACTACCAAAATGTGAAAATCGTTCGCGAAAAGTCTTAATTTTCCTACACATTTTGGCCCTGAGTAAAAAAAATAAAAAGATAAAATAAAAAACGCCCTCGTCATATTTTATTACTGCTGGGTGATGAGAAACAACTTTTTTATGAGTGGCCTAAGGCCCTTGTCAATCTGGCCCTTTGTAATCAGGCCCCTGTCCAGGAGGCCTTTAACCATTAGGCCCGGAAAACCATTAGGCCCAGGCGGACACTGGGCCCTTTTATGTCATATATACCGTATTCGACGTAATAAGCGCACACCCCCTAATGAGCGCACACCCCCCGTTTTTGGCCAATTCTTATACTAGAAATAACCAAAAATGTCTCAATTTTTTTACCCCAATTAAAATCTTAACTACTAAAAGTTGTCCATAATAATTTTTTAAGCGCACTGTGCGCTTATTACGTCGAATACGGTACGTCATATTTACGTCATATTACATCATATTTACAACATATTCCTTTCACAAAAGTGGTCATCATTGTACACGTCAAATTTACGTCATTGTACGTCATAAATACGTCATTGTACATCATATCTACGTCATCTGTACATCATGAATACGTCATATTTCATTCCAAACCTGTACCTTTAATCCTTCAATGCTGACCTTGTATATGATCTGTACATCATCAGTACGTCATCTGTACATCATATTTAAAAAGTTTTACTTCCTCCACCAATGGACATCGTCTGTACATCATCTGTACGTCACCTGTTCGTCATATGTCTACATTTTTGCCTCCTCAAACATGTATAGCTTGTGGCACCACTTGGGAAAAATATGATGTACATATGACGTACACATGGTGTACACTGTTGAGAGAGTGTAATGGGGAGAAAATGATGTACATATATGACGTACACATGATGTACATAATTATGACCTACACATGGTGTACACTTGATGTACACATGATGTACATATGGCATAAGTATGATGTATCATGACGTACAGATGATGTACAATGATGTACACATGATTTATACATGATGTACACATGATGTATTATGATGTACCATGACGTACATGACATACAATGATGTACACGCATTTAGATAAAATATGATGTAAAATATGACGTATTATAATGTATTATGATGTAAATATGATGTACACATGATCTATTCGGGCCTAATGTCACCAAGGGCCTAATTGAAACGGCCCTGATGGCTCAGTCTCACGACTTTGTAACAATTGGATCGTCTTTGACTGGGTGACGTCTTTGACCGGGTGACGTCTTTGACCGGGTGACGTCTTTGACCGGGTGACGTCTTTGACCGGGCAGCATTATTATAGCATAAATTAGGCCTATGTAGTAAGAAATGGGTGGAAAAAGTCGAAGGATATTTTAACACTACATAAATGGAAATTTATTTAAAGTTTGTGATATTTATATGTAGGCCCTTTTACGTGCATTGTAGCATTATGCTATATTATTTCCTCTGCCCGGTCAAATATGTCACTCTATATACCACATGGATTTGAAGAGCCGCACTGTCCAAATATTATGCAATAACCAGTGGCATCAACTTTTTCAAATAGTAGAGGTATAGGGAAAAAAAATTGCATTTTTTAGCTCCCGGTCAAGGACGTCACCCGATCAAAGATGTCACCCGGTCAAAGACGTCACCCGGTCAAAGACTATCCAATTGTTACAAAGTCATGAGACTGAGCCTGATATTCAAGGGCCTTATTTTCAGGGGCCTTATGTCCGTGAATCCCTCTCTCCACACAAGGATACAGGGCATAGTGTCGTGTACTACCAAAACCAGAAATAAAAGAGAAAAATAATAGGCCACATTCTACTGGTAGACATAAACATAATACCCATTGTTATTCCAGTCCATTAAACTAAGCTGTTTCATGAATAAAGCTAAATAACCAAATTGTCCTGTCGATTTATTGAAGTTACTGTGTCAAATCTAGTGTTTTATATAGTATTATAGTGGAGATTCCTGGCATTTGTTTTAGGTTGAGATACGCAAAACTACCTCCTAGGCAGTCTGGACCGGCCAGTTTGAACCTAGTGCGATGAATTCGGTTATTCCAGAAACCCTATTTTAGACAGGGAAAATTGTGTAGAAAGCCACTAAAGAACCTAAGACTTCGATGATCTTCGACCTAATTGAGAAGGTCCCTTCCCTCTGCAACCATCATTCCCCCGCCCTCTGTTGTCTCCCCCCCTCTCCTCTACTCTCCCATTTCATGCACCCACTCCTCCGTTGCCAAGTCCTTCCCCCCCCCCCCCCAATACTGACATACATATGTCCTCTCCTCCCCATCCCATGATGTTGTGTCCCATATCAGTGATATGTCCGCTTTAATATATGCCACTCCTCCTCCCTCATAGTTCTGCATTTCTTCCCTCTAAGGGAGTGTTCATTTATTAGTTGGGGGGCGTAAAAATTTCCGACCCCTCCTGAGGGGGAGGGGCGTAAAAAATTCTGACCCCTCTTGGGGGGGGGGCATAAAAAATGTAGCCCTTTTTAGCAAAAAAAAAACCTGCATTACTTTAGTTCAAAGGGGGGTGGGCGAAAAAAATTCACCGCCTTCGGCGAGGGGCGGTGGGGGGCACAAAACTTTCCACGCGCTCTCGAGGGGGAGCATAAAAAATGTTCGCCCCTCCATGCAAAATATCACCAGCCCCCTGTAATTAATAAATGAATACTCCCTAAAATGCCTCCCTCTTTCTCAATCTCCATCTCTCCTTCTCATTGTGTCCCAATGTCCTTGACTCCCTAACTGCTGCGCTTTGGTTACAGTCATCAGGGAAACAGACATTTTACTCTGGGTTGGCCAGGTGTGCTGCCTCCCCCCTCCCCCCCCCCCCCCAAATTCCAAGCAATCCGATATCCGCCACTGGGGTCCATGGCTATATTAGGGCACGACGTACCTGGTGTGGCTGGGAAAATTCCCTGTCCGTCAATGTGGATAGTAAAGATGGGAGATGAGATGTCAGATGTAGTACTTGGTATCCTTTATTAATAATAATATTAATAGCAGAGTACCAGTCACTAGAGCTCGGTGTCGTAAGATGTTACTGATGGTTACTGATTTCCCTCCATCTGACCGGGGCTTAAATACAAGTGCCCGGCAGGTGGAGGAGGAGCCCACGTGACCGGAAATATATGTTACAATGGTTTTCATTGTATAATATTGGTATGACATTTGATTGGATAATTATATATTCATAGCTTTAATAAGGTGAGGTACCGGACCGGAGGTGAGGAAGCCTGCCGGTCAGTGCATCATGGGTAATGGATTACGTAATAGATAATGTGTACACCTGGGGGCTTTGTTGCCCGCCTCCTGGTAGCACCTAGTCTTCTGGAGTGGACCTGGGTGCTATACTGGATGGTGGTGTATGGATTAGGTCATTGTTTGTGTCTTTTGTTCATTATTAGTGTTTGAATGTCCGGTCGGCACCTCCACGTCTGGGGGCCGACCGCTGCCTTTGTATAGGTAGATAGGGTTCAGCTTTGTGACATATTGATTAATTATGTATGGGGGGATAACTGGGCTTGGCTATATGAGAAATATGTGTAACTGACGTATGGGTGTACTTGGACATATGGATTAGAAATGTGTATAAAGTATTGTGCTTATTATAGATAATAATAAATATGAATATTAATAATCATACATCATAATTTTGACGTAATTTAACGTAACATTACGCGATACATTGGTTGAAGGTAAAATAAGGGGTTTCGTGATACTGGATAGCGCGACGCGCTAAACGTCACCCGCTGTAGAACCGTGATGAGTTGATGTGTATCAACGACATGTAACATTGTGTATCGACTACACATCAAGGCTTACCATGCTAACGTGAAGTGTATCAACAAAACGTTATCTGTATCAAAATGCCTTTACCTGTATCAATGGAACTTAGCGATAAAGTTATCTGCATTAAACCTAAACCTAAAACTAAGTATCTATAGTGTTATTTGAGGTTGATCTGTTACAACAGGCATCATCAGAGGAGGCATCCCTCAACTGGTTGGGTGGGGGAGAGGGGTGAGGAGTAATTTCAACTCCTATAAGGAAATCCGCCATCCCCCATTAATGGCCCAATATGGCAAAAGAGAAAATCAATAAAGAAAAAAAAGTAAATGGCCCCCAAAAGGCAAATTTAATGAGCAAAGCGTTAAACATCGCCAGTAGACTATAGAAAATATAAGGAGTGCCCCCCTAGTATACTACAGAACACATACGGAATGCCCCCCTTCCCAGTAGACTACAGAACATATAGGGAGTGCCCCCCCCCTAGTAGACTACAGAACATATAAGGAGTGCCCCCCCCCCCCAGTAGACTACAGAACATATGAGGAGTGCCCCCCTCCCCAGTAGACTACAGAACACAAAGGAGAGCCCCTCCCCAGTAGACTACAGAAAATATAGGGAGTGCCCCCCCCCCCAAATAGCCTATAAAACTTTGCTACTGCTCTAAGCACCTCTACTACTACTATTACACTGTTCCATTCACGTGCTGGGAGCAAAACATACAGATCACCCCCCCCCCCCACCAACCCTGCTATCATGTGACACCCAGTAGGTCAGGTGCACGACGGGAGGGGAGGAGAAATAAACAATCCAATTCAATCAACAATCACCCTTGATTAGGCTATGTCATTTTGCCATGAAAAGGGTGCTATTTTCATCCATGAAAAGGGTGCTACTTTAATGATTTGCCTCGTGGTGAGGCCATAGCATAAAAAAAAAAGATTCTTTTATTTTCTAACATTTTACTGCATTTGGATAAATGGTATTCCACCGAGTGTCTACCAATATTTAATCTGTGCAATGGGAAGCAAATACCCCCCCCCCCCTCCAACTTGTCTCTGTAGAATTTAACTATTTTACTTTTGCGATAAAAAATAGTGGAGATCAAATATCTTATCTCAATTTCAAAAACAATAGCCAGTAGCTCATCAGCATAATTTCTTAGGTGAGAGATCCTATTTGGTTTTAAAGTGGCAATTTCATTTAAACTACATTCTATTTTCAAATCTTAGATCTATCTACGTTGAATACATATGAAATCACATGAATCTTGCACATTGGGCACATTTGTATAATTAGGGACATGTCACAAAATTCATGCATGATTGTGTTGAACACGGGAACAAGTTCCCTCCCGTTTCATCGCTATAGGTAAAATGTCTATTATGGAAGGCCGGAGCGCCATTGCCATTTGCCATTTGCTAATTGCCATTTGCCATTTGCTAATTGCCATCTGCCAATTGGCGGCCATATTTTTCTATCCAAAATGGCGGGAAATAGATATCTGTATCGTCCAACCATGCTTTATATATAAAATGTAGATCAATAGCGCAGCGGATCAATAGGCTCTATTGTCTATAACTTATAAGTAAAGTCTTATTTTTCGGAATCATGGCTGGGGGGGGGGGGGGGGGTTCTCGGGAGCTCTCGGACATTAGGTAGGCCTACTGGTAACAAGTAGGCATACCTAGGCCTATATGCTATTTCTACAACATGTCCGATCACTAAATTGCTCGGACATTAATTCCCCGGACATTAAGCTCTTCACTTGGACATACCTAAGCATCTATATTCCACCAATTATAATAGGCCTACTAAGACTGCAATATTGTGCTTCTAGATAGCACTGAGACTAGTGAGAGATGGTCCGAGCATCAAATGTCCGAGCACTCTAAGCTATGTCCGAGCATCTAATGTCCGAGCATCTAATGTCCGAGAACAAAGATGGCGGCCAAATAGCAATTGGCAAATGGCAAATGGCAAATGGCAAAGACGATGGCGCACCGGCCTTCCATAGTCTATAGATGTCTCGGCTATGCCGCAGGATACAACTTGTTACGTTGGCTCATGCCCTGAGGGCCGTGTCCGCTACCGCGCCAGACTATATATTACGCGCGGCAATCTGTTTACTAGTATATAGTAGACTTCTGGTCAATGCCCCGGGGGCATGGTATACATATCATTGATTCCCTCAGGGCATAGCCTAGACTTATGTAGCCTATGGTAGAGTACTGCTCTATGCCCTGGGGGCATGGTACCTATAATTGCTTCCCTCAGGGCATAGCCTAAATTTATATGTAGACTACTGCTCTATGCCCCGGGGGTATGGTACCTATAATCGATTCCCTCAGGGCATAGCCAAGACTTATATATAGTAGACTACTGCTCCATGTCTATAGATGTCTCGGCTATGCCTTCTCCTATAGTTCCAGAATCATCCACCAGAGGGACCCACTTTCTAGTAGACTATTGAGACTGTTAGGATGGCATACTTTCCCAACATTAAGATTATCGCTACCGCATTCATCAGTTGTATAATCACACCACACAATACCATACCCTATTATAAAACCCAGCACTCATTGCGCGATTCTGGTAATGTAGGGGATACCGTTATTGTTACCCTTAAAGGGAACTGCCAATTTCTACACAGAAGCCACCTGGTGGCAAAAATCGGAGCTCGTGAAAAGTATTCTTTAAGCTGTCTTCATATTCCTACGTATACCACTTTCCCTAAAACAACTATTTTTATTTGCTACCTGGACAGTATACCTACATTGTTCACATTTATTCACTGCTAGGACATCCATAGAATTCTATAGTTAAGGCAAAAGAATTATTTTTCCAAAATTCATACCTCTCTCATTTCATCTGTGACCCCCTGTTTCTATGCTCCTAAAATGTTTGCTTAGATGTCCATCATGCATTCCCAAGATTTGGTTGAAATCTCAGTAGAAGAAGGGGATTATCCATGACATATTAAATTTCCCATTCATTTCAATAGTTAAGGTGCTCTTTTGCTCAAATGGCTGTATCATGAAAGTTAGTCTTGTGACATGGGAATTTATTTTGATTTTCTATTAGATAATACATCAAACAAACATAATCCTGAGTTATATCTAAAAGTCAATAGGACTCAGTAATCCTGTGACAAGTAGAAATTCCCTTTATTATTGCACCAGAGGGATTTCGGAATAGGAACAACCGGTTTGCAAAATAACTATGATAATTATGATTATTCTTAGTAAGTTGATGGGCTGAGGGGAACAAATTATTACCATTAGAATATTCATGATAATTGAATGGAAACAAAACAAGCGATCTATGTTTGGCAAAATCATTTATTTTACATAACAAAAACTATAGAAAACAATTATGACAACTGACATGTAAACAAAGAGCAATTCATCTACCCTTAAAGGGTACATGTAACAAATTAAACTTGATAATTCCGGAATAAATAACATTGATAAACACCTTAATGATAATACTGGTTACCGTCATTAGATTTAAGCCAATATAACAGGTGTCTTTTGAATTTAATCTTTCTACTTTTTTGCATGTGTATTAAAGCAGGTATTATTCCACCAGAACTTATCGTATTGGGGACAACTGGCAGCAATAATATTTGGATGACCCGTCCGTTTGGGATATAAGGAAAATCGGGGGCAAGTACTTGAGCTCGATCAAAAGAACAAATTGGTCTCAATCGACCAAACATCATTCACTTGGTGGAATACTAACTAATAAGTTGAAAAAAGAGAATGAAAAAAGGTTGTTGTGGCACTCTTCACACCAAGCCAAAAAATACCAGGTTTATTTCAGGTAACATGGGAAGAAGTTTTCATAGGGTCGGTCGGGTGACCTGAAACAAACCTTTTTGTTGGCCTCAGGATGGCAACCTGTGAATCGATTTCTGGATTTATAAAGTCAAACCAGTTTAAAAACACGATCCGAAAGCCCTATCTTTGTCAGACCATAGTACTTTAAACGGACGTTTTTAAAACCTTTCAAGCACAGCTATTATTCAATCTATTAACACAGTTGGATACTAACCGTTGCGTTGTAATTACAATAGTCAAATACTTTATGAATTACATAGTAAAATTGGTTAACAATTGAAGTTAACAGAATGATATGGTTAAATGAATTTTATCTTTTTATTTTAACCACATTCTATTTTCAAATCTTAGACTTATCTACATTGTGTACATATAACATCATGTTCATCTTGTACATTGGGCACATTTGTATAATTAGGGACATGTCCTGTATAATTGCGGTGAATAAGTGTAAAAAATAGATAGGCACCTACACTTAAAGTGGGTAGGAGCCTATTCGATACATAACACCATAACAGTAGGTACAAATAAGACTAGTTAAGTGTATAACATTGACAAAAAATGAAATAGCCAAAACATAATAGATTCCTTAGAATACTGCATGATCAACTAACCGTTGATGGCAGTCTTCTTGCAAAATTCTGCCTGTGGTCACAGAATCTGTTGCCAGGTTGCCCACAGACATGGCACCATTTGCAAATCCTATGGCTCAGTCTCACGACTTTGTAACAATTAGATCATCTTTGACCGGGTGATGTCTTTGACCGGGTGATGTCTTTGACCAGGTGACATCTTTGACCGGGTGACGTCTTTGACAGGGTGATGTCTTTGACCGGGAAACATCATTATAGCATAAATTAGGCTATACAGTAAGAAAAAGTTGGAAAAAGTCAAAGCATATTTTCCGACCATATAAAAAGAAATTTATTTCAATGTTGGTTATGTTTAAATGTAGACCCTATTACGTGCATCATAGCATTATCAAGTTTTTCCTCTGCCCGGTCAAAGAAGTCACTTTATATATAACATGGAGTTTGAAGAGCTGCCCTGTGCAAATTATTTTGCAGTAAGCATCTGCATAAGCTTTTTCATATAGTAGAGGTATGAAAAACACAAATAAAAAGAAATTTGCCTTTTCTAGCCACCCGGTCAAAGATGCCACCCGGTCAAAGATGTCACCCAGTCAAAGACGTCACCCGGTCAAAGATGTCACCCGGTCAAAGACGTCACCTGGTCAAACACGTTACCCGGTCAAAGACGTCACTCTGTCAAAGAGGTGAGACTGAGCCCTATGGTGCTTTGATAGCCATGGTATTTGCCAAACTATAGCTAGTTCTGAAGTAAATCACCAGGGGGACCCACCTAATAATGAAATATGAGGCAGCGAAAGTGTATCCTAACTGACTTCATAATCAGAATCCACATGTGTGTAGGCCTTTGTTTTATCTAAATTGACTATTTAGGCATTAGGCTGTAAGTCACCTATTATTCTGATTAGTGCAAAATGGAAATTATGTTAAGGGGAATGAGCAATAATAACCCAATTGTCTTGTGTAATATAGATTGACCACACTACATCTCTGCGCCCATATATATGCACATTTATGCTTTTGTTCTGAAATATCCACTTAATGAGGGAATTCTAACATCTTACAAACATGGTAACAAGGATATGTAGTGCACGGTATGCATGTAGTGTATATCTTATTTCATATTGAATAAACACTCACCTCATTTGAATGGGGGGGGAGGGGGGCCTTTCTTTCTTGCCGAGTAGTTGATGTGTGATTTACATTTGAAGAGTTTGGATGCAAAACGACATAAGCGCCATTTCCAAAAAAGAGACAAAAATCTGGCAAAAAGATTAATTAGGGGTGCTTAGATATAACTCACAAACTATTTTTCCAAGATTAACAATTTTTCATCGCTTTAGGGTCTACTCAGTACACAATCTGTTACCAAATTACTAAAATTGACCCCAGGGTGGCTTTACAAAATGCACTATATGCTTCAAATCTGGGATGGATTTATGTCGTTTTGCATCCAAACTCTTCATTTGAAACTGAATACTTGAGACTCAAATGTATTGTGATATTTGATGTGAACCGCATACTTTACAATTGAACTCAAATTGACTATCGGTAATAAAGATAAATGTTTACAAAAACAAACTCTCACACTTACATGAATAAAATGACTAGATTTGCAAAATAAGTAACCAAGACATTTCCAGTTAACTTGTTTTATTTGAGAATCCATGTCACACATGGGCATGACCATGAAGTGGAAATATAAATGCAATCTTGGAGGTGTATATACTTTGTTTTTCATAGCAGATTTGTTTTCTCTAGAGTGACTCTGTACATAATATTTCTAATTGATTGGCCATCTGACGTGAGATATAAATGATAATTGTATGCATTCTAAGTCATTATAGCATCTTAAATTAATGGCCACTCTCATAAATCACTATCAACCATGCAAACAATTGATCATGTCCCACATCATTTTGAGCTGTGTCCATACAAAAACCATTCAGTATTATACTTCATCTGGAACCACACAATTCTACCACGCTCTTATGTAGATACGCATTCTTTACCCAATTTTGATAATACGCAGGATAGCTTTTGTTCACATCCAGACAAACTAATAGCTAAACCATTTACATTATTTGCAGACAGTGAACATCATATAATTAGACTATAATGATGATTAAATGAAATGCAAAGTAGATGCTAAAATTCATATTACAAACCAGAGTATCTACATAGTTCCATTTTCTGATACTGTGCACACTGGGTAATAAACAATATCATGAAACATATTCAACATTACATTTATATAATGTATTACTTATATCATAACCAGTTACAATCATTCATTTGGTTGCATACATTAACATCTTTACAATTGTTTTTTACTTATAGTTTTTACCTAAAACAAGAACTGCACCAATAGTTTACAATATGTCTAGGGCAATGAAAGATATTACTGAAAATATTGGAACACATGATTTTCCTAAAGATGATACCAAACAATGTTATAATTATACACATAACCTTCAATGTAATATAGCTAGTATACTCAACTGTTTGGATAGTTAACATGATGTCCTATGGAATCACAATTTCATATATTCCAATCATTATAGTACCTTTAAGATGGTCACTCTAGTAAACACTCTTTAACAACTTGATCATAAGAGTACTGCTAAGAAAACACAATTGTCCAGTGTAAGCTACCATAGAATAATACTGGATTGTATTAGATAATCTCATTTTTTTGAAATACAAGACTTACTATGCTTAAGTTCTAGAAGTGCTGTATTCAATGCCCCCCATTGAGCACAATGTGGCCGTATTCAATGGGCGTTGGCATTTGTCTATTTGTCTTTTTGTATAATTATATATATTGAGATTGTCCTCACATTGAGCATACTGAAAGTCTTCACTATGGATGTCAGACTTTTCACCATACCACACACTTTTTACATTTGTACATCATTGTTAGGAAAGGGATGGCAAAATGATTGGGGAAAAAATCATAGCCTCTAGATCTCAAAACTATCTCAGATTTAGATAATTTATGCATAATAAAGATTTGGTGTATTTGGTGGGAATGGGTTAACCCTGGCTGGACTCCCATAACTTCACCAGTCATCATAATCATTGGTGGTAATTGTAAATTCCATTTAATGAAGAGGTAGCCAAACCCTTGATATATTATGATGAGCCTAATCACCATTTCAAAATGTTGATCAATAATTACCTTACTTCAGGTTTCAAGTATTTAACTACAGGGTTCACTAGTTAAATACTCATTATCCAACAGGAGGGGATCTATATTCTAGGGGAAAGTATGTACATAGTTTACTGAAGGCCCCTACTAATGTGGAGAATCTCGGCACAGAATCTCCTCCACAACGTGGCCTTGGTTTGTGTCAATCAGTGCCTGTTTGAATGTCTCGTAATCTTGTAGCGACCTTCGTTTCAGGTGGTCGAGGATTCTTCCCACCTGTTGACCCCGAGTGCAGTTGAGCTAAAATAAATATTAAGGATTTTTGTATTAGATAATGCCTACAAAGTGCCTATATACAAAGTGCAAAGAAAGCAAATAACATGGCAATATCTGTGTCAATAACAATTTAGTACTGATCACTTGAACTAAAGGGTATTTTTGATATCCTTTGAATATTTCTTCAGATTTCAATAGATCCAACCATCCATCTCTTCATTTGTCCATCCCTCCATCTAACCTTCATCACATCGAAGGTTCAAGGATATGGCACTTTTAAAAGCTGTTCTCAAAGGTATGTCTATATACATAGCAATGATTCATTATTACCAAATTATTCGTAGGCTTACTTACTGTAATCTGGTCTTCCTCATCCTCAGTGAGTGCCTCACCCTGTCTGAGGTAGGGGTAGAGACTGGCCGGTACAATAGACATGACCAGGGCCACTCTGTTTTTGTCTAAGGTAGCTTTGAGCTCTTCAGGAAGGGGCTGGTTACTCTTGGGGCGCGTCTGATGAGGTGGAACACTTACAGCGGCCGTGGCTGTGGCTGTGGCTGTGGGGACAGATCTGGATAAATAAAAAAAATTTATTGGTAAGGGTTATGTACATTCAAATGTAACGTTTATTCATAGAGATTTTATTTTCAGATGGGACTACTCTGTGTTTTTATTCACTTAAAAAAACAAACAGACATGTTTCTCTAAGTGTACGCTACATGTGTATAAAATCATGGGAGATTTGAGTCATTATCCTACTGACACAAATGAACTAAATAATGGGCTTACCTAATGCACCATTAACTAGACGGCTTTTACATCATTAAATCACATAATTCAACCAGGGAATTCAATAAGTAGCTGCTTATGATGGAGGATATTGGAGGAAGAGACAGGGGTTGAGGACTTAAGTAACAGCTGAAACACAGTTTTGGCCATCCCACTATTAAACTTCAGGCCAAATCCAAAAAAAATGTGTGTTTCAAGTTATCCCATCCTACCTAGCAAAACAGGGCTAACCCTGGAAATGGTTATCCAATTCTGTGAAAATATTTATATTCTAGGTCATTTTGGAGTTATTTCAGAGTCATTTGACAGTCCTCAAGTCAAGGCTGTTGTCGGTGAGTCAAAGCCTATGTGTGGGAGTCAATTCCTGGATATTTTGAGGCCAAAGTTTAAAAAAATGTAATAAACGAAAAGAAAAATCCGACCTCCCTACCCTAGATTTTCATCCCATGTAACCTGAAACACCCCTTTTTTTATTTGGCCCAATGGGTTTGTTGAATCAGTTTCAGGATGTTAACATGCTGTGTGATATAATTATCACATACAATATGCTGATTGTCCATATTGCACCTGTTTTGGAACACCAAGATTGTAGGCGTTGGTATTGAAGAAAGATCACAATTCTTTTAGACCCATAAGCTATAATAGGATGAGTTGATACAGATATTAAATAAGCCTACCGGATGAATGGGTCTGTATGGTGTGTCAGTAGGTAGGCCTCAGGATGCAGCCGGACTTCACCATCCACTAAAATAAATTACAGGTCTTAGAATAGTGTGGCATCTGTAAGACATTAACCTGCATCTATTACTTATATCTCCTTAGATTTTCATAATGGCTGAGTTAATATAATGATACATAAGTGGCCATGTGTTTCAAATCTTTTGATATGTTTTTGGTACAATTTTCTTCCAGTCAGGTGTTACCCTACAATGGTACGAATTGGTTGAGAATGGACAGGCACCAATCCCTCCATATCACTATACCTCATTGCTTTGTTTGAAATAATATGGCATAGTTTTTAGAACTCACCTTGTACAAAATGAAAGAAGAAGGGATCCTCGTCACCTCTGAAAGATTTAGTGACAAGATGTAGGTGTATTTTAAAGACACAATAATCGTTATCTCAGAAACAATATGCATTAATTCCATTCTCTTCTATATGACCTTTGAATATTGATTAAGGATGCAGTGTAATTACTATGGACGGTTTTGAGAGATGTTTAGAGAGAGATACAGCTTTTTAGGCTTCAATTCCAAACATCAGGTTAACATATATACGTACCTCCTGAACACTTTCAGACATCGGTCCTTCCCCTTGTACACCTCCCTGTAGCATAAAGGGTTGATAATATTATTGTGTAAAATAATGATGATTGATGCCATCACAAACAGTTGATGGTTTCTAATAGTTACTACACAATATACATTTGCATTGAGTACGCAAGGGGTCAGGTCGCACCTCATGGTTAGCGCGGCTGAAGAATACACACATGTTAACTTAAGGGAAAGGATGTAGATGCCTGTGTTGTTTTGATATCACTTAAGGTAATATTTAGAATATTTTTTTATGGTGTAAAATGAAAAGGTTACAGTTTGAGACCATCTATCATAAGCACCAATTTTAGGGTATGTTGAATACCTAATTCCAATCGTGGGCTTTCCTGAGATTTTAGTTATACTTCTACTGTAACAGAAGATAAACTGAGTATTTGAAAAAGACGTTTTGTGTTCAAGGTTAATGTCAGCTTGTGTCTACTCACTCTATTGAGGTGACTCCTGCACTGACACCCAGTACACGGGAAAGGGTTCTCAGGTGTGCATCTGTGCATGTGTAGGGCACTAGGTTTAATCTGTTAAAATTCATAGATATTATCAAATCAATAAGTGCATTTATATTCATCATTGTTAAATATACTTCATAGTGGGTACTTTCTATAACGTTTTATAACTTTTATATCACAGCTAATAGTTAAATTTGATTTCATGGGCGCTGGGGACTGTCACATATTATAGTTAAATATGTGTGTAAATGTCATTACAGTCACAAAGAGATGTATGTATGGTGTTTTTTGTGAACGTCAAATCTTTACAAATAGCACCAATTTACTGGTTGTAAATAGTTTCATATGTTTGAACTGAACTCTTCAACTGCTCTGTAGTTGTGAAAACACACTAGTCGTGGATGAGGATTACATCATGTTAATTATCACATTAGGCCACTCCAAACAAAACCTGTGTGCCATCACTGTGTGCAATCATTTTTAAGATTCCTTTTTAAACTTTTACTTTTACAATGGTAGTAAAAAAGAATTACAGTGATGATACATTCGGCTAGAGTATTAACTCTTAATTACTAAAATCTGAATATGAAATCTGGAGTGCACCTATCATCGTTCTCATGGCTTGGTGATGAGAAATTGCTTTTATGGAATGGCTGATTCTGATGTAGTTAATGTTGCTACTATTGAATGTCATTGTCATAAACATATATGAAAGGCTTACTGCAGTCGTTCCAGCTTGTCAGCATCTTGTAGGAACCTGACTAGAGTGGTCATGCCAGCATTTGTCATTGTGCCCCCCACAGCTCTGAAATAATGATGAATGGTTATTAACATTAAAAGGGATTTCAACAAGTTAGGCTTACGCATATATATATGTCACTGCCTCATCTCATAGTTGCAGCTTAAATTTAATCTTACCCGCATCATTGCTATTTAGTTCCTGTGACATAATATTATTATAATGATGCATCTTAGGCCAAAAAAAATGATGTCTTTCAGGCAACCCGACCCTAAGTTCAAAAAAGGGCAGATCCTAGCATTTTCCCCCCAATTTTGGAGATGTTTTTTTTAAATTTTTTTTTTAATTTCTCAATTTTGCTTGATAATCAGTCCACGAGCCCAAACCACCAGCGATATTTACACAAGCTCCTTGTGGAATACCATCTGCTATTTGCATGAGGACATGGCTGGTATCTCAGACTACAGCAAAATATGTTCAGCATATTGTGCTGTTAACTAACTCTAACTATTTACAGTCTGTGTGTGTGGGGGGGGGGGGGAGGGGGGCTTGACAAACTGGTCATAGTGTAGGGGTTCTCAAACTATCTGGCCCTTGAGGCTGAATGAATATGTATATTAAAGTATATGAACCTACATCTTTTGCAGGCTCTTATTCTCCACAAGACATTTCAGAAAAGCCGATACACCTGTGTCTGTTACACTGGAGGAGGTGATCCTGCAAGTTGGTTATTTACATATTAGTCACCCGATGATGCAATATGTGTTCTGATAAGTCAACGTTTTTCATATGACTCAATTCATATTGGCAGATACGTACGACCACTAATTGCATTGAATAAACGATTACAAGGTCAGCTGTAATCAGCTATGTTCATCCTAAACCATACCTGACATCATCCATTATTTCATAGATGGTTTGCCATGAAAGTTGAATTATCAGATGATTTATAACTGAAATAATGTTAATTTTTGAATAAAATAGAAACGCTGATCAAAATGGAGTAAAACAACCTTACCATAGATGTTTTACTGTCCTGTTTGCCTCGCAGAGTTCACACAAGTCACCAATGACAGCATCAGATAAAGCCGCTCCAAAGAAGCTGTAATGTAACAATATGTCAGTATGTGTGTACACTCTAAAAACAGTGTGCTACGTTTACACACTTTTCTGGAGCCACTTTTAACACACTTTTTTGGGTAACACACTACACACTTTCGGCAAAAGTGTGTTGAATCTAAAAAGTGTGTTGGTGTACAAAGCCATGGTATTGAGGAGGTGGGAGTTAAAATAGCTGTTCTACACCTCACAGAGTATGTGTAGGTGCCGTGGCTGAGTGGTTTAGGTGCTGGTAAATGAGTCCTATCCATGCAGGTTCGAATCCCTTGACAATTATTGTTTTTTCAATATTTAGTATGATTACTTTCTATATGGGTTAAGAATTAAATTAGTAAAGATTTATTCAATTTCTTGTCAGGGCTATTCATGTTCATACTGTGCATATACTGTGCGTATCACTTTTAAAGGCTTCTTATATATCTAGGAAAAGTGTTTATTGAACTTCTCATAATATACAGAAAAGTGGGAATAGAAGTATTATATCAAAACTGAGTTTGTATTGACAGTGAACAAATCATAGTCAACCACTGTGAACACATCCTAGCTCCTGACCCTGGCAAAATTGACACACCTGATAACCAACTGGTGACTGTAGCGCAACATGCCATGACCGTACCACCGTCAGATAGCGTGGGATGGCTGCTCTCACAACCTTTTCTCAGAGTCTCCAGTGGTCCATTGTAGCCTTTTCCCCTCCCGGCTAGGACCACCTTCGTCAACACTGATATCTGCTATCTCTTTACCAGTCGCAAGTGTATTATGCTTCTACAGGTTGAAGCGGATCGGTGCAAGTCTCATGGGAGACCAGGACACTGAAGGTTCACTGCAGTCTGTCTACCGACACTTACAGACGCGACTCCTGTCAGGACAACTTGTTTCACTTGGGAAGATTTGGTGCCAGGTCTTCTGTGGGGATCGAACCCAGGACCTCTCACACACTTGTCCAGCGACTTGCTTACTAGGCCACCAAATCTCCTTGTACAATCATGGTGTATTCCCCCCTCAAATAGGCCCCAGAACACACAACAGTGAGGAGACACAAAGTATTCTCAAAGATCACACAACTTCTTACCAATTACCAGTAAGCTATATAACTTACCCTTGGGTATCAATATGTTATGACATGAAGTGGTTCTTAGACAATACAAAGACCGCCCTTATTGAGGGATGCCAATGCACTCACTAATAATAACATTATTTGCAGGGCTTGATATCTATAGTTAATCAGCTATTAATACGCCCTGCCTTTACAGCTTTGCAGAACCTCTAATAAGGTCTTACATGGGATGGTTGTTTAGTTTATGCAAAGCACATGTGTGTATAGTTGAAGAGAAAAAAACTTCCCATCTATTTCTAACATGGATTGAGTGAGTTTGCTCATTCAATGAGATTCAAATAATACAGTTTTTATATGTATCTCATTGCAAATTAACCTCTATTAAATAGGTGTTATATCTTTCATTGTAGTAGAGGGGATTGGTTGGGGAGGGGGTTGTAAAACAGTTCAACCCCTCCTGAGGGGGAAAAGCAATTTGACCCTTATTGAGGGAGGGGGGGGGGCTAAAATATTATGGTCCTTCTTGGAAAATAGACATTATCATTTGACAGTCAGCCCCATTGGGAATCGAGCCGGGGATCTTTTAGTTCTCAGTCCAAAGACTTGCCCACTGAGCCACTCCGACAGCTACTATATGGCTGTAAGAATGTAGCATAGGTGCATGATAGACCTTTACTGCTGCTGCCCCCTTTTGTATATGATACACACCTCTCTGACCACACGTGTGTAAGCAGGTAAGTGAGTTGACAAAAAGTGTGTTACAATTCATAAGTGTGTAAAATCTCAAAGTGTGTTGCAAATTTGTGTGTGTTACTCTTTAAGCATGTTCCCACAACACACTGTTCTTAGAGTGTATATGGTAGAACTGGGTCACATTTATTAGTTCATTGCATTACTCCTCATGCTGGTCTCATAATGCTCTGTTGGAGAAACCTTCTACATCTTGGTGACTGGTCATATACAATATCATTTGATAAACCTTGTCAGCATCCTGTGGTATCTGGTCTTAGAATCTGACCCCCATGGCTAAACATTATTAATATCTAACAGCAATAACAACGAAGCCGGACATTTGGGAGAAAAGAATATAGACATTACATGCAGTAGAGTTCTTTGATGAAGAAGATGAAGAGGAAAAAAGACTGAAAAAAGACTGAAAATACAAGAGATATCAAAACGCACATGAATTTGGCTGCAGAAGGACATAGCACTACTTCTACCGTTATAATAGGAGCATGCCATACAACCCTCCCTAGTTATGCTACATGGCATCCAGAATGGTGCAGACTGATTTCAGCATACACTTTGGACAGCATACCCTACACAGTACTCTATGGTATAACATTATGATTGACCAAAATGCACCAGGAGGCAGCAGCAGCAAGTCCTGGTACAAGGTACTGTATTCAACCAGCCAGCTGAACACACCTTCAAGGATAACCGCACATGGCATTCACATGCCAGGTACACTAGATGTGACCATACCTATGTATGTACTATAGCCGTGTTGCAGTAAGTACCACAATGTGCTGCAGTCAATCACGTTATTTACTTACCTCAGGGTCTCCATGGTAGTGTTATAATGCAGGGAGCTGAGAAGCCTTACCAAGCCCTGGCTGGTGAACGTGACATGGCTGAACCTGGTGGTTGTAAACAGAGAAACAGAATCAGCATCATTTATGGGGGTGCAGAGGGGTCCCCCCCCCTGAGGTCGGAAAGTCGCCGAAATTAAGGGGTCCAGGTCACAAAGTCGCTTTTTTTGACCCACCTAAGTATTGTTAATTTTGTATAAAAGTCGCCAGGTCGCTTTTATTATGGCATTAGGTCGAAAGTCGCCTCCAGAAAGGGCCAGGTCGCCAGGTCGCTTTTCACCCCTCTGGGGCCACATTTATAGGACAGTGAGTAGTGGTACTGTTATTGGTAGTCCAACTTGTGATGAAACCGTGTTGTATGGAGAATTGTATGTCAGTTCTGGATGTGTATTTACACATGTTGGGGCACACACATGCATAGCTATTTAGCACCAGTCAAATGGCTGTATTACAGTCTCTTAACTGTCAGAATCCACATGCAGTACTTGTTGCAGTAGAGGTTGTCAATCATAAAATGAGCAGCTCTTCATATTATTTATGTAAATGGGTGTCAATAATTTTCACTGTTTCCCCTGACATTCCAATCCTTAAACGATGTGTATCAATAATAGGACATATCCCAGCAAACCAAAAAATGTCACATTGAAAAATAACATTATTTGAAGGTTTAAAAAATGTTAAAGATGAACGGAAATGTAGCGTAGAACAATGTAAAAAAAGTTCACTCCAAACAACTTGTATCAACGTTATGTAGACTTATATGACTTCTATTACGTAATTATAATGTTATTTTAAGTGACCAGATTTTGTGATGGAAAACCTCCGCGGAGCTGTAGTATTTGGTATTAAACAGCCAGCATACCCAATAATATACATATATATATATGGTCACAGTAAACAGGGGATCAGGGTACTTAAGTCAATCCAACATAGCTTATTCAATGTAAATGCACAAAAACGTCCATTATATATGAACATATTTAATCGGGAGAATTGGGTTATAGGTACATGTTCTCTATATCAGATGTTATGTTCAGGCACCATGGCTGATTGGTCTAGGGTAGGTACATGAGTCCTGTCTATGTAGGCTGAAACCCAAAGACTGGCGTTGTTCACCTGGTCAATACCTTTTTAAAAAAAACTGATACAGCTTTTGTGATGGTATACCCCCAATGTGGTTTTCTAGTTTCTACTCTTTCTGATATGAAATACATCTAACGTCTAGAAAAAATGTCTAAATGTGACCAGGCCAGTGAAAAGGGATATCTAGACTAGGGGGGAATAAATAATTAAAGTTTGTGTCAAGATCTTTAAAATGAATCATATGTTAAGATACTACTTGTAGTCTTGCAGGAATCATATCTCGAACATGAGTCGTTGTGTGAAACTGAAAATGATAAATAAGCTCTAAATGCACTGTATCCCATAATAAACACTGAAATAGATCGAAATCCAGATTTATTGAAAAATAACCTAAAAAAGTGGGACTTTATAGTGTAGATTTGGTTCTAGGAGGAATTTTCGAGGTCTGTTTTCAGTTTTGAGTAACTGATGTAATTCCCAAGATATGAGGACCAAAATGTGCCATATAGGACAATGGAATGATTTCCATGGCAACCAGAAAGCGGCATATGTGCCAATTTCCCATAGAAAACATTCTATTTACATTCCAAATATAGAATGTTTGCACCAAAAATGGAATATCTCTTCGGACATTACTGCATTCTCCATAGAAAATTAACTTAAAGCATTTTAGGTCTTTTTCCACTGTTTTATCATTCTGATGTCCCCTAGTGGCCAAACCCAGAACTAAAAATCCCCCCCCGAAGGCTGGTTTCATGAGGACAGGTCACAAATGTCTTAAACCACCACTGCCCTTGTACTTAGTATGTAGGGCTGAGCACCTATCCCTGCCCCATTACGACTATCAGTGGAGGCCTAGGGTAGGGAGTTGCATCGAAAATTAGATATCTGTCCCAAATGTTTTCCATCTAGTGTTACCAGTATGGAAGACATGTAAAATTCTATTGCAAAAATCAGAATAAAGATATCTTTAGTGATAAGTGCTTGAGAGCAAAAGGAAATTGAAAAAAGTCCATATATTTTTACCCCTGCTGCGCTATATTTAACCTGTTAGACGGGTGGCACTCATACTCTGTGTACAGTGGGGCAATCAGTGCAGGGGGTAATGACCCTGCACATAGCTGGACACTCTGAGTCTGGAAAATCCGTCATATTCATACCGTCATATATCAACAAGTACACCGATTAATCACTGAATTATTTTGTCAATAAAATGTATGATTTAATACCTGTTTATTTATATATTTTTTATCATTATGCTGAAGTGTGTTCATAGCTTTATCATAACCTTCACAAGGGTCAATTTCCGGGATAGATATGGATAATTATGTCAAATCTCAAAAAGGCATTGCATTTAAGAATATGGCATCTTTGGAATCACAAAATACCATTTTTTGTAAATTGGAACTATCTTATTCCAATGCTACTTGGAAGTTTTGTTTTGGTCATATCTCCTTAACTATGAAAAATTTAGAAAATGGTATCAGATGAAAATATGCCCCAATATGAGTAGAATATCCCTACTGAAAAAGATTTTGTGAGAAAAGAATAGGTTAGCCCGGAAATAACAATATCTGAGAATCATAGGGCAGTCCCATACTGTAAAATAGGTGCCGTGATATGGCCCTCTACACAGTGGACGCTCTGGGGACACGCAGGACCGACTGGAGTGAACACCCTACCTAGGGCCTAGATTTACACCTTTGAGAATAATATGATTATACTATAATTGTTCTATTGACCAAATGATTTTATAATCATGAAAATAAAGTAAGGTACAGGTGCCAAAACAGTAGATGTTTCATAATGGTACACATATAGGTCTGCCTCCATGGCTGACCTGTTATTGTTGGGGGGCGCATCGGACGTGGGACACCAGAATCCAAGATGGCGGACTTGAGCGCACATGGCAGACAGTGTCCCAACATGTATTGATGTAGATCTACTGGTAACTCAACTGATAATAAAGAAGTCTAACATCACTCTGACTCACAGCTTGTATGCTCCAACTTGGTGTCAGAAGTGGGGTCAGTTTCAAACACAGGAGCTGTCAAGAGCCAGAGTCACCAGCAAGTCACAAGTGGGTATCACCTTCAATTTTCATTCAGACTGTCTGGAAGTGGAAATTATAGTGTAGGCCTAATTGCACCAGATCTAATAGTAATTAGCACACTAGTAGCCCTAATTGTTCCAACTCAGATCAGGACCCACCTTCATCTACACTATGTCTAGGCCTAGAAAACCAGAACTTAGCCTGTCAGGGAACATCTCAGAGAACTTTAAAAATTTTGAGATGAGGTTCCATGACTATTGTACAGAGGCCGAATACAGAGATTTGGCCAAGGACCCGGCGACTCATAGAGTCGAGTATTATGCCAAGCCACTGATGGAGATCGCGGCGCTCCGATCGTCCATGCCGGATGAGGCACTACAGGTCATCCGGTACAGCATAGAGCCCCAGATCCCGGTTGCAGACAAGGCAAAGCCATGGGTCTGGATGGAACGGCTCAGAATACATTACACCGGCACAGCCACTTCCTCGCTATTGACGGACAGATTCACCTTCTGGTTGGCCACACAAGGTGCTCACGAGTCTATACAAGACTGGGAGACCCATGTACGACGTGACTGCAGCCTTTGTGGCTATGATGCCTTGACGGATGAGATGAGTCGCGACAAATTTATCTTCGGACCTCCGGAACAGTGACATACGTGCCGATCTACTAAAATGCCATGTCAAAGCCGACGACACAAAGAAGACCCTGAGTGACGTGGTGGCCAAGACACTTGAGGCGGCTAAAAGAGCGAATCAGCTCATTGGCGAGGCGAGTGGCAGAACGGACGAGACGGTCAACTGGGCGGCCCAGGGAAAGGCCCACAAGGACATGCAGTTGGAACGTGAGAGCGGCACATGCCACTGGTGTGGTGACAAACGTGGCCCACATCCCTGGTCGAACTGTCCTGCCAAGGGAAAGACTTGCGACAAGTGTGGCGGTAATGATCACTTCTCCCGCGTCTGTCTCGAGACACAGGGGGATAACCGCCGTCCACAGTCCCAGGGCCGTGGTGCTGGCCAGTCACGTAGGAACCGCCGAGGGAGGGGAGGTTATCATGGAACTCCGAACAAACCATCGACCGATGATCGAGCCCGGCAACACAGTGTCCATGCAGTTCAAGCTGATGGCGACCAGGCTTGCGCACCTGAGAGTGCCTACCCTCATGATCAGTACGACGAACAGTGTTACTCACTTGGTGATGTGGATGCATTTCAGGCCGGTGCAAGGAAGGGTCGTAAGTATTTTGCACACCTTCTCTTATCAGACAAGGGGGACAGCTTTGTCAGAACCCCGGTACAGATTGACTCTGCAGCAGGGATCAACACGATGCCTGAGCGCCTAGCTAAGAGTCTGTTTCCCACCATCACCATGTCACGCTCACCATATCAACTTTTCCCATACAAAAAGACCTCACCTGTGAAACCGCTTGGTCAGATCAACCTCCTGTGTGACCGCGGGAATCGATACTATAATCTAGTATTCCAGGTGCTAGCAGACAGTGACATTGGTGACAAGCCTGCACTGCTTTCTGGTGAGGACAGTGAGAGTTTAGGTCTCATCAAGATCATGGCAGATGAGGTCCTGTCTCTTTCCCCAGATGTGGTAGATGCAGCAGATCAGGGGCAATGCCCACCATCTCCAAAGACTATCCAGATTCCGCTCTCCAGACGCCTACCACCCGCTGGCAAGCTAACTAAAGATGCCATCTTACATGAGTGTCACACTTTACGCTGTATGCTTGACAACACAAGGGTTCGAGTCCCACTAGATGCAGGGTTTTAAGTTGAAAGGAATAACTTTTTGCCTAAGGCGGGAGGGGTGGAAGAATTTTCACTCATATGCGAGAAAACCCACCCCTATGTTGTTAAATCATGAGCACTCCCTTAAATATCTATAGATTTGTTCAGTAGATCTATTGTTTTTGTCCACATTTGGGTGATAAATGAGAGGCATAAGCGTATGTATGTCAATCTACTTTATTTAACGTTATATGGGCATATAGATCCAGTACGGGGTTGTAAATAGAGATAAAGTGGCGCGAAAAAAGACAGGCCCTCAGTGGGGGGGGGGGGGGGCAAATAGAACTCCATATTGGGAGGGGGGGGGGTCAAAATCAAATAGGTCCATTTAACTATTGTATACCACGCAGTGTGCATAAGCCGAGGCTTAATTAGCTGCAATATTTCCTCCTCAAAACGGCCAGAAACAGCTAGCAATTAAGAGGGATTTCAAAAGGGGAATTGTTAAAGCTGGTTATGGCCTCTCCCCCTGCACCAGTAATAGAAAGTTGATTTAAATGCCCCCTGTGATTCTAGATGATTAGTTATAGGATAAAGGCACCCTGGCTCAGGCAGAAATGGATCTCCACCTAAAGTCTCGCAAAAGAGTCGCACCATGGGTTGTGCTTGTATAGGGCACCTGGCCGTTGATAGCAGCACCACCTGTGCTAAGTTGAGAACCTTCAGTACAGGCCCTTGGCCACTAGGTAGAGCAGCTACCCGGGGGTTATGACATCACAAGGCAGGCCACTATTGCTTCTGTCTAAAGTGGTCCCCAGGACTAAGCCCTTCAGTGAGTAGGCCTAGTTACTGAGGGCCAATGTTATTCACATGTCTTCAGGGTAACACAGAATGAAGCAATCACTATCTTGACTTAGGCCCCATCTAGAGGGATCCAAAGGAAGCACCGGGGGTTGGACATGGCCGCGCCCATGGTCCAACCCCAAGGAGCCCTATAGGTTCTATATGGTAATTACCAACAAACTTATAGCCTTCTGTTATATGGCGTTTTCTATGTGATCGGAGTTTCACTCCATACTTGAATTGGTGGTCCCAAGCCACTCTGCTTCGGAGAGGATTGGAAAAGTAGATCTAGAGCAGAGCTGCATATTTGTCAAATAAGTTTTAATAGTAAGCAATCTGCTTGGAAAGTGCAACTTGCACACAAACAGAGACTTACTGTCTTGTCTGTTGCCACCTCAGATTTTGCGCCTTTACACTGCCTGGGCCTGAGAGTACATTAGCCTGTCAGTCCATGTCCTGCAGCAGCAGATACCATCGTCTAGCAAATTAGGAAGGTGCACCTTGTGTGACTGTTCTATGTAACTGATTGGCACAATATGACAGCATGCACCATAGGACAAGAAATGGTACATATTCACACATATTCACACAAGCTACAGTTTGCCATTAGATGTAGATTAAAAAAACAGGCCATGGTAGCCACTAGACCTATGCCCTACTTATGATGGTATTTTAATTTTTCTTTTTTTTTGTGTGTGTGTCACGCAATATATTAGGTATGGTCACACAGTGCTTGGTGGTGGTTGCCAATGTTTAGTGGATGACTCTTGTTTGTTATCTTTTAGGAATGTTTCTTTCCTCTCAGCAAATCATCAGGTGTAATCTCAGAGATTCTACACTAACATAAAACACTTAATTAAACCATACAAGGGAGAAATTCCCTCGCATTGATCACAACTTCAAGATCTGGACACGGTTGCACTTATTATATGAATGCGACATAACAAGTAGTTTAGGTATTATCATACACAATGTGTGAGCAGGCAAGCAGAAAGGATACTCCGTGCGGGATTAGTTCCGATTTTTGCCACCAGGGGGGCGCCACTATGGCCTTAAATAAAAGAAAAAGGATAAAAATAGCTCTAGGGTACTTTTTTCTGTAGAAAAAAATGGGGATACACAAAACATTCCATTTCTGGTGAAAAGCCTCTATATTTTGGAATGTATAAAGAACGTTTTAAGGCCTAAATGGGTGTCCTTGTTGATATGTGTTGCCATGGAAACATGATTTTTATTCCAAATAGAAAAATTAAAGATACCCCTTGACAGAATGATTCATGGGGGTTACTATGGTCAAAACAGTATAAAATTACCATTCCTAGATCAGATTTTATGACTAAAAGAATGAAAATGTATGATATATTTCTCATTATCATCATTATGCTAATTAGATAGGGATATCTGGTAAAATATGAGATTTAGAGCTTATTTGGCGTTTTGATCGGGCAATGCCTACACATATTCAGGAAGCCATTCCTCAAAAACTAGAATTGATATCTTCAAGTGTAATGTATCACTAGAAAGCTTATGACATAAATTTTAAATTTGACTTTTTCCTTGGAGTATCCTTTTCCCTTGCCTCTACACATGTATACTCACTGAATGACTTGCAGCGTCTTGTTTAGCTGCAGGCAGTTAGTGAGTGCAGCCACACTCTCATCCCCCAAGGTGCAGACATTGAGGCTGATACAGGATACAAGAAGGTGCTCAGTTACCAGCAGAATGACACACACAATGCATCTAACAAGACCTCCTAATAACACACATGTAGATAACATATTAACTGACACTGAATCAGCGTCCAGCAATTCCACAATGTACAAACTCACATGAATGCCTGTTATGGGAGGTTGTGGTAATGAAATACACACATTTGAAGTTCTTTAAGTATCTAAGAACTAACCAGACATACCATTTATTACAACTAGCAACAACCGTTGAATTACACTCAGAAATGTAAGTGAGATTAAAGTTTGACTTTTAACATTTTTAACATTGTGCGTTTTGCTGTCCATATTGGTAAGCCTACACTCTTCAGCTTTAACGCATTGTATGTCGATATTTGCAACTGACTGCATGGGAATAACACACACAAAGCCCTGTTATAACTTATTAGACATATTACTTACTCAAGCCATCTGAAGGTGCTGTTTCTTTGTAGGGCTGAGAGCAGGTTCACCAGCTGCTGGGGGGAGAGTTGGGCATCACGCAGACTGTTTGGATAAACACCATTTTACATATTCAGCCCAATGTACATATATATGATGTTAATACAATGAAATTGGAATGCAGAGTTTTGATGCGACTCCCTCTAAACTACTTCCATATCTAATTCCTATACATTGCTAACAATCAGCTTCATATTGGAAATAGTTATTAGAATTCTTTGCCACATCTGGGTTGTGGATTACATGTAGATGATCACCAATGTGCCCTCTCTTTTTATGTTAATATTCCTCCTACACACCATTAAACCAGGCATCAATATGAGCTAGATCAGGTCTGTGAACTGAGACTACACAGTGCATGGAGGAAGACAATCAGTCAGCAGCAGTTTATTCTTTGGGGAATCCTTGTTATCAAACCCAAGCCTGCCATACTGGATACTAGTACTAGTATCCAGTACACTGGTAATTTATTTGTGAATTATTTAATTCTATTATGTTTCCATTTGGGATGAGTACCCACATGCAAGCTTGCATCTGATGCTTTAGGTGGCAGCATGCACATGTATGGATGTTCCAGTGAGCATGGTAACCCCAAATAATCATGCTTCAATTACACCTTGCTTCAGGATGACAATTATCCAGGTACATTAAATAATAAGATTCAACCACTCAAACACCAGCTTATCCCTATGAAAAAAGGAAGTCACTATGTTGTTCTGACTTAGTGTCCTGATGATGTAGATACTTACGTCAGAGACTGCAGGGAACAGTTAGTTTTCAAGAACAGGGTGAAGGCATCAAAGCTCTCTGTGGTCCACCTGCTGCAGGACAAGCTAAATATATCAAGGAACAGAAAGTTTGGATTGTTAAATTTACCTTATCTATTTAGAAATACATATTTTATCTGGTTTAACCCATTAAAATATCATTAAAATAACCTAAAAGAATTTCCAAAGGGGAGGGGCCGGGGGGTGGCTCGGGATTTCCAATACCCCATTGAACTTCAACGGCAGCCAAAGAGCATTACCACAGAGAAATTCGAAATTTATTTTATCACTATAATTTTTGTTAATATTTATGCGCTAAATCATCTGGAACTCACAGATGTTTTAATTTTTTATATATCATGTTTAGAACCATCAGAGTTTAAGATTAATCATCAATAAAAGGGCCCATCGATGGGAGGAAAACTCCCATTGAATAGACCTGTCACATGGACCCCCTAGATAGACAATAGTTGTGTCCACCACCTAGCGATGTACACTACTCACAGCTTTATTCTCCCAGAAGCAACCCTCATATGCATGCACGGGATAGCTCTCCAAAGTGAGAGGACAAACGTTTAGAGCATTATCTCAATCAGACTATTAAGATAATCTTACTTGTCTTAACTTTTTTAGTAGCTGAATTTCAAATCTATCTTAAACTATCTTAATCCCATGTTAAGACTTGTCTTAAACTATCTTAAAAGTATTACTATTACTAGCTAGTATGTAGTATGTTTTTTTCTTCTTTTTCTCCTATCTTAATTCCTTTTCTTCTATTCTTCTATTTTCTTTTATTTCAATCCTATCTTAAACTATCTTAATCCCATCTTAAGACTTATCTTAGACTATCTTGGAAGTTTTGCTGCCCGATTTTAAGATACTGCCCCAAAATAAGACACTGAATTATGATATTAAGATTTAAGATTAAGATAACGCTCTAAACTTTTGTCCTCTCACCTGGGCGTGTATATGTTTTGTATTAATTAGACTTATCACAAGACCATTATATATTTAGTCAGTTAGGACTGATTTTGTGTACCCTTACCAACATAATTACGGGGCTTCACACACTCAAAAAAGTCAGCGTCATTGTCGCTAAAACCACTCTCACATGAAAGTCAGGCAGTGCCTGACTTTCACATGAGAGTCGTTTTAGCGTTTTAGAAATTTAATTTGAAAATTATAATCTATTCAGCATCTATGAATTAATCATTTGATATGTCACTACCTAAGCCGCCATACAATCCCATCTATCTATGCATGTCCATCTCTCTTCATTAGGGTTACCCTGGCCATATTTTACAACCTGTGCTTAGCACTACACAGCCAAAAATAATTTTCTCATTTTCAGAAAATATTTCTTGTTTTAAGTAAAATAAACTTAAAACAAGTTTGTCCGTAGGATAACAAAATATTCCTTGAAAGCATGGTTGAGTTTAATATACTTAGAGATATTAAGATTTAAGATTAAGATAACGCTCTAAACGTTTGTCCTCTCACCTGGGCGTGTATATGTTTTGTATTAATTAGACTTATCACAAGACCATTATATATTTAGTCAGTTAGGACTGATTTTGTGTACCCTTACCAACATAATTACGGGGCTTCACACACTCAAAAAAGTCAGCGTCATTGTCGCTAAAACCACTCTCACATGAAAGTCAGGCAGTGCCTGACTTTCACATGAGAGTCGTTTTAGCGACAATGACACTGATTTTCTGAGTGTGCAGAGACTTAACAGCTGTCAATTATGGGCATCAGGCATGCTAGAAATATTGCTTTAACCTTTTCCTAGGCATTTTCCCAACATGTGACTTGGTAATTTATGTGGGTGTATGCATTTTGTATTAGTAGAATAAATCCTACCACCCTTACTGTGATATCTAGCCTTTTAGGGCCAATGTTGTGTACCTATACCCTCATAATTACAGGCCTCGCCAGGGGCAGGGCCGTGGCCAGTGGTTCCCCGACTACCCCCTCAGGTACATGGGGAGACAGGCGGGTCAGGAGCAGCCTGACACCCCCTGGCAGACCCTCAATACATATAACAATACCCTCTACAAGGTAGCAAATGTCAAATCCGTGGCTCTTAAAAACAACTTAGCTTGACCATATTTATCAATGGAAAGGCATGTTTCTCTTCTGCCCAATTGCAATGTGACCATGAGAAAATGGGCACGAGATGAATATTTTGAAAAATCATGAAATTCCAAGAAAGTTTTTTTTTACCTTACGATTTTAAAGTGGAACACACCAAACAATAGCTAAAGATGTTTTTTGAGTAACTAGGAGGTTTTCACATTTGCATTATGTAATGGTACCGATTGAAACATGAATAAGTACAAGGGGTCCCAGGTGGTGGCCATAAATGTGGCCCTTGCATAGTAGGCATAACAGTAGCTGCAGCCATCCAACTGGCCCCTGATTGGTGACAATATTAGCTATGGGGCAGGACATTATTATGGGAAATTACTCGGGAGGGGGGGGGGGAGGGCTTTACTGAAACCCATATCATTATGCTAATGATAGTCAATGCTCATCCAGATATAGCATCAATTATAGTTAGGATTAATGCAGATGTTTTACATCACTGCACATAACTGAGACCACTCTGAGGTGCTCTCTGTGTGTAGTCTGCTCCATTCAACCAGATAACGGCCCGTGCATTAGGCCAAAAATACTTCAGTTTAAAAACATAGTATAGTAGTGGTTATCATACTTGATGGTACAATATGCGGTGTATAGTAACTCTCTGCTCCCTAGTGATTCAGTAATCATAGATAATCACAGATACTCACAACAGGTTTTGTAGTCCGGTATTTGTTGTCAGAGCTTCACAGACACGACTGACGTCCTTAGTGCTGAACTGAGCAGTATCCAGCCTTTGGAATAATGTATTATCAGATTATTATCATACCCAAATATATCAGACGTAACGAGCATGTTGATCACTGTACAGGATGAAGTCATTACCGTAGTGGCCTGTATAAGCGCACCTGCCCATATCAATTTCAATCGTAGCATTTATCATGTGCTTATACAAGGCCTACACTCAGAGCCTGTGCTTATGATTTTCTAGTCCCAGGTTTGCTAGGGAACGCCACACAGAGTACTGTACATAGGCATGCTAAATACATATTATGATTCTTTACAGAGGGAATTCCATGGCGGACAAGGTGGTGACATATTAAAAAATCTTATTGAGATGCTAGACAAATACATGTAAAAGCATACCTGGTTTCCACTCCAGACAATTTGATTATGACTATTTCCCCAATGTAGCAAAGACAATTTGGTCTCTGAGCAGATTTATTAAATTCTGGATATAATGATAATATAATCCTATGGCATTTATAAAATAGATTTTTTTTTGAATAGGTTTATTGACCACGATATCATGTAAAGGTATAACACGTTCTGCCAACATGGTCAATAGGAAATATATACATGTATAATACAATTGAAATACTTCAGAGAAATATTCAAGTCCCTTTTCTACTAATAATAGTAGTCTTCTTTGGTGAACGGTAATCCACATCTCTGGGGTGTGGGTCAACACAGTTCTAGTTCAATTATCACAGGATTAGTATACCTGTCTCACCTTTTCAAGTGGTAGGCATATACCTGTTGCTTCCTCATTGTAGTAATATATCACCTTAATAGTGGCTGTCATTGATCTCTTTGTCGATATTAATGATGATGGTGTCAATAGTGTGGTGTTGGTACTACACTCTTTACCCCACGGTGCTAAATGCTGATCAATGCTTTGTTTGGGGTCTGGCCCTGTTGTACTCCCCTCTACAACGTATAATTATATTAGTACATCACCCATGTCCTGTCTGTGTCTGCCCAGGGATCCCCCACACTATCCTGACATGACCTCTGCACCCCAGACCTCTATGATTATAGCTGAAGCTCCAAGAACCATGTTTGTTCTCAAATCTGTGCTTTTCTCACATACCAGACTCAAGCTAAAGATGTTTGATTTTTATTGATCTGAAAGGTGTGATCTATATATATCTATGTACTTCCTTAATCTGAATGTCTCCCTAATGTATGTGGTCTCCTGAGGGATAGCTAGGGGTACCATGGTGGGATTTTAACATGAGAAGTACCCCCCAAAAATCTAATAGTGGAGTCCCAGCTAAATTTAGGAAATTAATTACACCTGCTCACATAAAGCTAATATTAATGACAACTATATATATACCACATGATACAATAAGCACACAAAGCTGTGAGAAGTTTTTTTTATGTCTTGCCTAGCTAGGTGGCCATCGCGGGCATGAGACCAGGAATAAATTGATTACAATACAAGTCATTTTATACTATCTAAACTTAGAATTTTAATTTGAAAATTATAATCTATTCAGCATCTATGAATTAATCATTTGATATGTCACTACCTAAGCCGCCATACAATCCCATCTATCTATGCATGTCCATCTCTCCTCATTAGGTTTACCCTGGCCATATTTTACAACCTGTGCTTAGCACTACACAGCCAAAAATAATTTTCTCATTTTCAGAAAATATTTCTTGTTTTAAGTAAAATAAACTTAAAACAAGTTTGTCCGTAGGATATTCCTTGAAAGCATGGTTGAGTTTAAAAAACTTAGAGTAAGAAAGACAAACAAGAAAAACAAACATGAAAGAAATTCTTAAATCAAGTATCTTATACTGGAATCAAGATGATATTTCCTGACATATTTCTCAAAATAAGAAAATCTTTCTTACGGACTGGCCCTCTTTTCTAGAAAACCTCTTTCTTGAGTAAGTTTTAATTTCTTATTCGAGTAAATAAACAAGATTGACATTCTTGCCTGGGAAAGGGGTATGATTATATTTAATTTTAGTGTTAGAGAGAAAGGGATTGATGCCAGAGCATCAGAAAGAGGTTCATCAGATTAAATGCAGCTTTTTGTAGCTACAATAGAAGTTTAAGCAAACAGACCTTTATTCAAAGTCATTTCACTTTATGTAATGGGACATGTACGTCTTCTACATATAAACTGTCGCTTACCGGTACCAGTACCGCTTACCGGTACCAAACACATGATCGTGTCTAAAAGTAAAAGTAAATAAGCTATACTACCGGTAAAATATGTATGTAGGTATAACGGCTGTTTCTCATGACTGGTCGTCATATGCCATTTTTACTTTAGCAGGCTTTAAATCTCTTGGAACTGGATGTTATGAGTTTCTATTGATTCTATCAGGTCAAACTCAGTTAGAGCTACATTGGGGTATATACTTTTACCTCTCTATGACCGATATTAAGTGTGTCGGAGCCCATAAAAGGGCAAAATATGGCATTTTTCTTGAATTTTCATCAACAGTGAATTTCTAAAGTTGTAAAATTTCAAAGTTTATGAGAAGAATATGACCTTTCTTATTATTTTTATATAGAATACCAATAATTGGAATGTGCAAGGTGTATAACTCATTAGTTGTACCTATAACTGTGGTTTGATGGTGCTATGATCCATTTGTGTAATTCAATGGTTCCAATCATCACGCTCTATTGTCATAAGTTACACCTCCCCTATCTTATAGCAATTAGCTAACCATATCAAAATATATTGTCATGCTGGATTAATATATCTTATATGTATATATTAAAAAAAAGAAAAGGATGATATGTTGTAAACTTGACTCAGGAGAGCCAATTGAAGTTCATGATGGCAAAAATGTGTAATTTCCTGGTTCCAATCATCACTCTCTATCAAACTACATCCATTGTCATAGCTTGCATAGTATCTATATTTAACTATTCATATCAAATGTCAACTATCTCTATTATAAAGGGAATAATATACAATTATGAGAGAACTCTGCAGCAACCCTGTCAGGTGGTACTGCCATGTATATATGTCAATGGTTCCAATCGTCACGCTGGTTCCAATCATCACGCTGTATCGTATGGACTACATTCTCTCTATGCTAGAGCTGCTATAAACTTATGTGTTATTAATGAGTTGTATTTCCATCCATTTACTTACATTTTTATTGATTCCAACCACTTCATTACCTTTTATCTGCCTAATTATAGCAAGATAAGGAGAGGTAAGGGGAATATCTGCTCCATTTAAGCAAGAAGTATGAGTTTAGAGCAAATATAGATAAGTAAATGTACTTGAAAGATAAGCTTCAGGGCTGGTAAATACACCAGCAGTTATATCTAACAGTGGAAATAGGAATCATATAAATACTTGAGGGCCTAAAGATAGTCATACTACTGCCAAGTGCACAAAAATGCCTTGGTTCCAATCGTCACTCTCTATTAAACAGCCTACATCCTCTCTATTGTACAGCAGCTATAAACTTAATTCTTCATAATGAGCCTTAGTTTCACCTACCATTGCAAAGAGTGGATATAGACGAAACTATTTCAGTAGAAAATACAGCTATTGATAAAAATATGAGGATGTAAGGGTATGTGATAGAGAGTGCATTAAAGGAATCATTCATCACAGAATATTACACTATATCACCTACTTCCTTCAACACAGTGAAAAGCTACAAGAAATATGCCAATATTTAGGAAATATCCATAGATATGATCACTAACCTCTATTATATACATAAGAACTGCTCACATAAGGAAAGTATACCTTAACAAAAGAAAAATAAGAGTTAAACCATTATATTGATAGAGAGTGACGATTGGAACCATGCCCTAGACCATTTGTTGACACATGAACTTTGCCAAGCTACCATAGGAAAGGTTTTCTGATATAAGCTTCCATAACTTTGAAATAAGTTGGCCAAATACCTTTATTATTTACAAGCAAAAGGATTTTCATCTTCTCATGAATTCTAAAATTAGGTCCTCCCAGCTCAAATGACGACCAGTCATGAGAAACAGCATACATACTGATAGGTACGTATACTGCCTTAACCAGTACTCATAAACCCCTAGTCATTAAGATTTGTTAATGTTTATATTTACACAATCAGTGAAGATATTGTAAAGTATAAGAGCTCAATGAGCAAATCCAGCCTTAATTAACGCTGATAGTATTAAGAGGGACGAGCACAAAGCCGTTCACTGTCCTCTACTCTAGGAATATGTCTTCCTTTTCTCCTAGATGGCTTATAAGCTGAGGTCTAGTAGAAAAGACCAGGGAATCTTAAGATGTAAAGGTCCAAGAAGACCAAAGCCATTTTATATTTATTTTGTGACTTTGTTAAACATTGTTGTACAAGTATGTCAAAAAGGTACCCCCTCAATCATTGTTGTAAACCCCAACTTACAATATGGCTAGTATACAATCACTGATGGGTGAAAGAGGCCTACAGGTTCTACAAATGAATGCAAAAAGTCTAAACGCAAGTTATGCTCAACTCCAGATAGATCTGTTCAATAATCCGTTCGATATCATGTGCTTTACTGAGTCTTGGTTTAAAGACAGCCACAATTCCCTGTCATATTCTTTCCCAGGTTTCACATTACACCGTGTGGATAGAGCATGGATAGACCACGATCAAGAAATTGATGAAAATGGTAACCCCAAAACGGGAGGTGGTATTTGTACCTATATAAGAGAATGTATCTACCATGATGTTTATGATTTGAGCCAATTGAACAAAAGCTGCAAATTTATTGAAATACAATGCATCAGGGTTGAAAAACAAAACAATAAGCAGTTAGTATTGGTTAATGTATACAGGCCCCCTAAAAGTTGTAAAGTAGAGTTTATTCGGCTACTGAAAGAAACACTTGGAGCCATCCCTGAGAGAAATAAAGTTGAAATTATTTTGACGGGTGGTATAAACATAAACCTAGCACTGGTAAGGGATGAAAGGGTTAAAGACTTCAAAAAACTGATGAAGGATTTTGGTCTTAGAATTCTTATCAAGGAATTTACCCACTGTGTTGGGAAAGCCAAGTCCATAATTGATGTCATTTGCACACATGCGAAGTATGTAAATAAGTCTGGCCTGTTAAACCTGAATATAACTGACCATTATGCTATCTACATGGTAAGGAAAAAGAATGTTGAAAAGAAGCCTAAAATTAAGCATGTTGGTCCCTCATACAAAATATACGACCAAACTCGTCTTGCTGGAGATTTAAATTCACATGATTGGACAACTTTTGATACCACAAGGGACCCCTCATTGAAATGGGATATTTTACATAATGTGATTGAGACTTCTCTTGACAAAATGTGTCCAATTAAAACATTTAATATTCCAGAAGACAGAGAAGAGTGGGTCACTGACCACATGATTAATGTACTGCGTGACAAAAACAATCTCTTAGCCAAAGCTAGACGTACTGGTCTGGATGTTGACAGAACCAGGGCTGAAAAAGCCAAACGTGAGGGTAATAAATTTGCTAGGTCTGTAAAAAGAAAATGTATCCGAGATGAATTAAAAGCCAGTGAAGGTAATACTACTGAATTTTGGCGAAAAATTAAGAAATTAATCCCTGAAGCGTCTAAGCACTCAACAGTGAAACTTATAGACACTGAAAGTAATACACCTATTGAGGAATCAAATGTGGCCACCCATATTAATACATTCTTTACAAATATAGGGCCTAGTCTCTCTAGAAATATGCATGATGTGTGGAAACCATATGATGAGAGGGTGCAAGAATCCCTGCTTGATTTTGGATGTACGGTAAATGAAGTCAAGGCTGTTGTTAAGCAAATTAATGTTAGGAAATCATCAGCAATTGATAACATGTCAAACATGGTCATTAAAGATGCTTTTCTACACATGGTGGATAAGGTTACAGATATGTTTAAGTGTTCTTTTGAAACCAATACTGTGCCAAACAAATGGAAGGTCGCCACGATAGTGCCTGTATATAAATCTGGTAATCCAAAACATGTTGGAAACTATAGACCAATAGCATTAACCCCGACTCCTTGTAAACTTATAGAAAAATTAGTGCATAAACACATTATGAATTTTCTTACTAGATTTAATATATTATCTCCCCACCAAGGTGGTTTTAGAGCTGGGAAGTCAACCATAGCAACCCTAGCTGATTTTACAGACTGTATAGCTCGTGATTTGAATGTAGCCAAGCCAACTGTGGCGGTGTTTATTGATTTAAGCAAGGCCTTTGACGCTGTAGACCACTCCATCCTTTCAGACAAACTATAAAATTACGGTATAAGAAATAATAATTTAAAATGGCTTAATAGTTATTTAGGACAAAGGATACAGAAAACCAAGGTAAATCATACTCTCTCGGAATCCCTCAAAGTGGTCTGCGGTGTCCCCCAGGGCTCGATACTAGGGCCATTACTGTTCTTATTATATGTGAACGACCTGCCTAAATGTGTGAAAAACTCTAATATTAAACTCTATGCTGATGATACTGTTATATTTGATTCTGATGTTAACCTAGGAAATGTCCACAAGAGACCACAATCTAGTCTTGATCTATTTGGTCTATGGTGTCTCCAAAACAAATTAACAGTAAACACAGGGAAGACAAAGGTAATGGCCTTTACAGCCTCCAAAAGGAAGTTAAATGCCATGGACATAAATCTGTTCTTACATGACACCATGCTCATGGTGGTTCAATCATATAAGTATTTAGGTGTAATGTTAGATTCCCATTCGAAATATGATCTACATGTTAAACAACAACTCAAGTCTATAAACCACAAGACGTTTGTAATAGCCAACCTCAGATCATCAATGACCAAAGGTATAGCCTTCAAAATTTACAAGTCAAAAATTTTACCATACTTTGATTATGGAGACCAGCTCTTTTGCTCTGCTGCTAATTATATTCTTGATGACTTGCAATACGCCCAGAATCGATGCCTTAAGATATGCTTAAAAGTAGACCACCTCACCGATACCAATGTGGTACATGCTAAGTCCAAATTCCCACTGCTAGTTCATAGAAGGAAAGCACTTTTAGAAAATTTGATGTACAAGAGGGCGCAAAATCCAGAATATACGGTAAATAGAAATATCCCAACACGAGCACATGTAGGACCTGTTTTATTCAGACATACACCCCATACTGATGTATACTATAGGTCAATAGAATGTTATGGAACCATGTTATGGAATGCATTACCTCCGCCTGTACGCCTCCTGCCAACCCACACAAGTTTTAAAAATGATAGAAAATTATGGTTAGAGGGAGAGGTACCTATAATTGTTCAGTAAGCTCCTTTTGGTTTTATTTAGTTCATATACATGTGACTAACTAAGGTATCCAACCTGAACCTAGGTTAAGAGTGGCTTGGTCCAAACAGGACCAAGACTTATCTTATAATTGTTATTGTTCTTTCCCTGTGAAAGAAAGGGTTCCCCGAGAAGATTCTCCACACACCTGATTTGCGTGGGAGGAGGGGAACCTTTCTATTCTGAGTTTTGTAGAATATAATGCATAATCGATATTGAAATACTGGGATTTTTTCCATATAGGAGTGCCCCTACAGCACAATTGTGATCAATATTTTGATGTACGAGAACTGTATAAACTCAGAAATAAAGATAAATGTTTGTAAAAAAATGTTATCCTTCCCTTTATTTAAATGATATTATCAAGCAAATGGTGTCTCTTATCATTTCTCCCTATAGTTATTATAATTCATTCACGGGAACAAGGGTTCTCACATCAAATTTCCCCTTTTCCCACATATTTTTACCCTCTTCTGTTTCTTTGGGACTTAATTTGAGGCAGAAATGTATACCCTGTTTGATAAGAAAGTTGTTGTATTGCATAGTGGTGGCCTCTTGTGGCACAACATGTAACTAATGTTCTTAATTTAAGAAAATAATTCTTATTTAGTAGTCTGTATTCTTGATCCATATGGAACCTAACTGAACTCACATTCCACACCTATAAAATTCCCAAATAATGGAAGGAATTTGGTGAAGGCATTACATAATAGAGTATACTTGCATAATATTTTGCCCTAATTGACACTTTGGACACATGGTTTCAGGTTAGTTCTTAACTGAGCAGATTTTCAAGACATGGCAATCTTAAATCTAGAAATAGAACTTTCTTATTTCAGGAATATAAGATATAATCTTGTTGGGTGCATAAATGACCAGTTTTAAGAAAATTCCTAAAGAAAAATAATCTTGAATACTTGTTTCTAGAAGAATACTAGAAAAATATAAGATTTTTTTTTTAGCTTCCCCTTTCTGAAAACAAGATAAACCTAAAAACTCAGAATGAGTTTATTCCTTGAATTGAGAAAATTTAATCTTGATTCTAGTATTTTCTTAGGGTAAGAAAATTATTTTTGGCTGTGTATGCTCCTGCCCCCAGTGCTTATGTGAGACCGCTGTACTTAAACAGACCATTACAGTAAACTGCTCTGCCTTTGAATATATGAATGGAAAACAACTATGTTTAAAACAAGAATCATTATTTAGCTATCTACTTCTATTTTGTATTCCTGTTGTGGTTGATGTTGTAATACTTACCCCAGCCTTGTCATTTTCTGGTTCTTCTTGAGGAAGGCACAAAGGGTGGGAACGTTCTCCTCTGCCCACTTACTGTTGGACATCCTAATAATGGACACAGATATAACAGTAGGGTACATAAACAGCAACTGCTGCATCTTTTAGCTGCCATCCTAAGTTGGACAATATAGGTGTTGTCAAGTACCTAACAAGGGTTTAAATATTGGTCATTTGACAAAACTGTGCCTGTTGCATTTTGCCTCATTGTCTCAGATTTAAGAATTCTAACCTCTTGTTATTAACACTTACCATATGTTTTCGAGGGTCTTGTTCTTTGAAAGGGCTTTTCTTATACACTCTTGGCCTCGCGTACTGAAGTCTGTACTGCCCAGCCTGATTGGAACATAAATAAATCTATTCAAGGCTTGACTGCATTTACTCGTTCATGCAGGTTTCAGTAATAATTTCCAATAAGCCAAATTAATGATAATTATATTAATAAACTTAGTTACATGATTGGACTCTAGAATGTAAGAATCAACAAGTACCAAACTTCAACTTGGAGAGTTGAACTTACGAAAGTCTACTTGATAAATCCATCCTGAGGGTATCCTTTTGGGTGTTGTTTCTTGATGACCCTCTTCTTGAATAAGCCAGTGATGAAGGCTATTTCTGCCTGACCTGATCACAAGGTTGTAGTGAAACACTGTGGTGAGAATTAAATAAGGCATAGGTCTTTTATAATAATTCGAACTAGCTGCTCCTTTGAACATAGGGACAATCACTCTCTGAACTATGTTGTTACTTCTCTGAACCCAGTGGGCACAGAACATTGAATCAACATTGATAGATGGTTGTCAATGTTGATTCCATGATGATTCAATGTTGATTCAACGGTGAGCTGAATTTTGTGCCCACTGGGAAGGAGGGACATTGACTTTAGCTCCTCATCAGGAAACTAAAGCACCTTTCGTATGGATCTTTCACAAGCCATGTGGTATACCCAAACCCCCTTTAATCTATATGCTTAGTAAAGGCACATCCATCATTGTCTCCAAATGCCTTGTTCATATCATAACACATTACCAAAATATGAAAAAGGGCGTAAAAACATAAGATGACATTTGAAAGGGAATTCTGATTAGTTGAACTTGAATGAAAAAGGGAAACTAGGCCTAGCTGAATGTGACTTAACACAGGGATCGATATACTTCACAAAATATGAATAACCATAGAAAAATGTAAATCTACACTTTTAAATCAAATCTTAGGTAATACTTTTAGATAACGCATTTAGATGAATTGAATGTGCTTAATTGGATGATATCCAAATGCTGGGCATGAAATATACATTCATTAAGACCAGGACTAGCTAATAACATGCACAGTATTGCCCATCAAGGATACTTATTTTTTCATGAAATAAGGCTGTGCCATTGATTTATGAAAGATGCATGTGCGTTAAGTGTACATTTAAGTGTGAGGATTCACAGTAAACAAGTGATGGGGTACGTGTAATATTACACTTATACATAGTTGTTGTCTGTTGGTTGGCGAGCTGTGCTCGGACTCTTTGAGCTGGTGGCAGCCGGAAGCACCCGGAGGTTGAACAGAGGTCGCTATGGGTGTCAGGTTCACGCATGCGCATGGGAGCTAGTCACCTATTATATATATATGCCCAGCAAGCATTGGCTTCTTTAGTAATTCTTATGATTCTTAGGTTTAACTTAATTTAGCTGCCCCAAAGTAACCAACCGAAATAAAACAGTTTGCAATTTGTCAATGCTTTGATTCTTTCTTTTGTAGTTGAAAGAACTAGCTACTGAAAGGATCCCTTACACACATACTGCTTCTTGGCAGGAATACAGAAACAGGATGGCGGACCTTCCATAAAATCTGCATAAGGAATATTCCCCTTTGAGTAGCTTCAACAGGCTCCTAGGACGAGTCCGTGGAAGGGCAAATCTCTGGACGAGATGGACCTATGTGCATTCAATGTGGCATGCGGCAACTCTATCACTGAGGGGTGTGACTTTTCATTTGGAAAGTGAGTTCAAGTTAAGAATAAAGATCAAACAAGCTAGAGCTGAACTGGATGCTGTAACAGATCAATAAAGTTGAGTTTTGATCAATGAGCAAATGAAGCTTGAGGAAGCTCAAGCCAAATCAAAAATGATGTATAATAGAGTCATCTTAGCCAAACATTGTAAAGGCTCCTCAATGTTCTGTTAGAGAAACCACTAAACCTGTTATCCTCCTCTCTCATGGACTATTCTACCTTTTAAAGATACTTCGTGTTAAGATGTACAAGGAAATAAAATCAAGAAATTATCAGGAAATGCTTGCACAAGCAAAAGGGCACTCTTTTTTTTTGATATATTAGTTATATCATCGGACTGAGCTCCTTGGCAGAGGCTGTTAATAATCATAATATTTCTCAATAAATCACTCTATTGTCAAATCCATTAGGTCCGAGGGAAGGCACCGGGCTATAACTATGAGGATCATCTACATCTAGAATAATCAACTTGTGTAAGCCGCGCAGCCTGCAAAGGTCATGACCTCTGGGATCTGCAACAAAAAAGGGATTTGCCCTCGCCAGTTTCTGCATAAATAAAAGAAGTAACAAACAAACAGTAGCTACATCCTAGAAAGAGCTGACTGCTTGTTATTTGTTGATGTCCATGACTTCTTCTCTCAGGAGGCGATGGAGGTGGTGGAGGGTTATTGCTGGCCTGTACGGTGTTTCAAAATGGATAGATACAATCAATTGTAAGAAAAGTGTTTCACTAGAAGCCTTGGTCGTAATTCTACTATCAATACCATTTGTATATATTGTTGGTCGTAAATCTTATCCTTGCATGTAAATGAGGCTACTTGTAGGTGTTTCACAACTATTTATGAGCAATAAATACGATCAATCATAAAAGTTATGTGTGATTTATAATTGATATAAAGTATTTCAGCGGAGAGCATTTCCATGCCCCTTAATTTGTTCCTATCAGAAAGACACAAATATCGCTACACCTATCCATCCAGTATGATGCACAGATGGTATTGACTTGAATCCAGGAAATTCCTTCCAAATAATGATTTTATTTAGACATGGGTGTATTTACTCAGCATTGCTATTTATGACCACACTTATCTATGTAAGACAAAATAAATCATTCCTTCCTCTGTCTTTCAAATACCTTATTTATGTCATATACTTTGCTTATATTAATCCTCCATGATAACACATTGCCCACGTATTTCTGGATCTGTTTTCTATAGGCTAATAATCAAATGATATTAAATCATACTTTTTAGTTGTATTTACTACTCTAAAGACAAGATCAGTCATATCTAGCTGTTTCGCAAGGCGACTTTGTATCTTTGGTGCCCCTTGGTCGTAAGAAAGGACTTACAGCCAGACCTGGGAATGCAGGTCATGAAACAGTAACATTATATTTCCGTGGTCGTGGTTGTATCTTACTACTCATAGATACTTAGTAGGGACTTTAGCAACCATGTAAAACCTCATTAAACTCAGACATAGCAGTTAAATGTCTGCGTTAAATGAGCTACATCGCGGGTTTGCTAAAGGTCCCTAATATCAATCGTAATATCCCATTGGTTCTGAAACACCCTACTGGTCATTAGGCTCAGATGTCAACGAACAGTCTCGACACCCAATGGGGAAATTAATGAGACATAATGCGTTGTAAATGTAAACTTTGGTCAGGAATGGTGTAAGGCCAAATTTAAAAAAAGGTGTGTTTCAGGTTACCCGACCCAACCTAGCAAAACAAGGCCGACCCTAATTTTTTTTATCCAATTTAGAGAAAGTACTTATATATAAAGCAATTTTGGGGCTAAGTCCACAAGTCGATGCTGTTTTTAGGTGGGTCGGCGCTAAAGTTTGCGAGTCAAATTTTGGTGTTGTTTCTGCCCCTCTGCAGGGAGCCCTGTTCTTTACCCCTTTTTTGCCAAAAATAAGATGCGTCACCACATCTAAAAGGGATTATTTTTTGTATATAAGAGCATAAAGCAGTATATTAATCATGGAGAGTAGGTGATAACAATCATTAAAGGCTTGAATTCATGAGGAAAATCAAAAGTTAATGTAAAAACAGGTCAAACAGTCTCACTTCAGCACATTATTATAGTATCAAATTAAGGTATAAGGTAATAGAACACGAGTTCAATTTTACCAACAACACTCAAAAATTCTTCCTCAAAAGAGTTTGTTACCCAATACAGCGTATGGTGTAGTAGATGGTCGACTTATGGTGGTAGGTTAGAAACAGGTGAGCTTACCCTAAGAGGCCTATAGCCAAGTACCATGGCACCCCCTCTCTGAACCCTTACTGCCCATAGGATGTATTTGATCATCAATTCTCTTTTCAATATGATATTGTCACAGTTTGTGGGACTGATTTAAGTTGGATTCACAGGATTTACAAAATAGAATTCCAGATGTACTAACTTTAACTCTTCCTTTACCAGGCTCCACATAAAGACACCCATCCCAAGACCAGATTTTTTCAGATAGAATTCAAATGGGATATTTGGATTTAGGGGATGGTCTAACCTTTTAGAAACTGAAAGAATTTTGTAAATATTCAAACTAGAAGTACACCTATGACACGATGAACAATATTGAATAACCAGAAAGTAAGATACCCAAATCGCCCTAAGTGTTGCAATTAGGGAGATAAAGCCCTATTTGAAATTAAATACAGTTTATTTCAATGTATATGTTGCCATTGAAACTTACATTTAGGCCAGAATGCATCAAACTAGACCTTAACTTTTGGTACCATCTTTTTCGGCATGAAAAATTGGACAAAACCATTTTTCACCCCAAAAAAATATTGTTTGACCTTTTTTTTAGATTTTTGCCTTAAATATTGCTCAAATCATATTGAAAAAAGTGAAAGATCATCCAAGTTGAGATGCCCAGCATTTCTGAAATATTGGATGTATGTACACACCGATTAAAATATGCAGAGACAATATGCCATAGATTAATGTCAGAAAAAATTGTGGGATTCTACCAACTTCTAGGCAAACCATAGAGGGTCAAAAATCGGCCAAAATCGGCCGAAAATCGGCGAGTAACTCGCATAAATGCGTGTACGGTCCTGTACAGTAAACTCGCAATAATGCGTGTACGGTAGAGGAAGGGTTAATGTCTAACCAATAATTATATTATATGTTTATATTTCAATCCCCACTTACTTATTGAAATATAGTACATACGTTAGCCATTGTAGAACATTGAGAATAAAAATCTTTTATATCTTACCTCCGGTTGCTCTCCTAGGCTCTCTAAATAAGAAGTGTTATTGGCCGTCAAATACAACTGCTAGAGGTAATGGCATACCATGTACAAGTATCAACATGTAAATGTTCAAATAAATTACTGGTCTATTGAGCTTACATCTGGCACACCTTAAGTTGTTGGCTGTATTAAAGGTATAATGGATTCAATTTATTTTGATCTAAAGGTATCACGGATTCAATACATATTGATCTATACAATTTTCTCTGAAGTACATTCTCATATATATAATTGGTTTGATTTTGATAATGATTGGATAATGATTTTTAACGAACCCAAAGAACACAATGCTTCATCAAGTTTATTATATGTTATATATTAAACTTAATCAAAATATTTTTTTGATTTACTGACATTTGAAGAAACATTGTACAACATTCATGACCCATTCAAAATTCAAAGTGCAATGATATATTTGGCTGTGATTGGGTAAGGGATTAGGATTTTCCCCACAAGCAAAGTTTTTTCTGAATCAAAGACATGAATTTAAATGGTGTTCACTTGTATTGGAAATACTATACATGTGCACTGGGATGGCTGCTATGAACACACAGAGAGAAGTAAAGGTGTCAATTGTGTCTCCCACGTGGCTCTGGTAAATTGGAGTCAAACAGCTAATGACTCTGCTTATATGAAGGGTCAACGTGAGTTAACTCTCTAATATATCAGTGTCAACTTTAGTGGACTCTCTACTATTAGTGTCAATAGCAGAGTCAATAGCTTTTTGACACAGTTGACACCTTTACTTTTTTGTATGCATACACCCTCTGTAGGACCGTAATGAATTGTCAAAAATACAGATATTTGACTTGGTAGATTTTCTTTTACATTTTTCTCCCAAAGTGCCCATTTTCGGGAAATTTTACCTTTTGGTATTTCTTAAAAATCTTTTCTCGCAAGCAAGATCGCAGGTGGCCAGCTTTACCGTAACCGTGACCCACCGTAACGTTTATTGCTACAGATAACGGTTGGAGGCACCTTCCTGCACGTTGCCTTGGATTACCATATATTATGTTATAGCTCCAGTCACCAAGAGTAGTGTAGGGGCTAGGGTTATACGGGGTTGTTATATGACGAGTGCTGTTGGATGCTGTGTTGCGAGCTCAGTCCGAACCCTTCAGTCCGACGGTAGGTGGCGACACCTACCCCGGGCTTGGGGTATGGACAGAGGTCGCTATAGGCTTCCGGTCTGCGTGTGCGCACGCAGGCTGGCTGCCTATATATACCCGGCATCTGACGGTACTCGTCGGTTACTCTGAGCCACGCTGGCAGAGGAGACCCTGTGATCATATCGGCTGCTTAGCCTACTGACCCGTTCCGAACTCTATAGGGAGTTCGCACACTTAGTGCCTGCTTGTCTAGGTTTTCTGAATAAACCTGATATTGCAACCTGTAACACTTGATCCGAACTGTGTCGACTTTGTTCTTTAATTGATACTCTACCAATATCATAAAGATACAAAGTATCGTTTATTACACTGGTGCCGTGACCAGTTCTGAGTGAAACGCAGGTTAGCCTGTGCAGTAGCACAGACCTCGGGCTCTGGACGGAGCAGCGAGGTCTCCTGATGAGGCAGCAGCCTTGTCACCGGAGGGGCTAGATGCCAGTTATGAGGCAGATACCCACAGTAGGGCGAATGTTCCATCCGGAACAGACGCAGCACGAGGACCCAGGGGTCCTACCATAATGAGCCGCTCATTAGAAGAAATGAACTTGTCCTTGTTCAACGTTGGTGGGTCGAGGTCAGCCGCGCCGACTCCGAGGAGGTTTACCCTGTTGGAGGAGCGTCGCTTTGACAACATGAGAGAGGCCCGAGTGCAGGAACGTGTACAGATGGCTCAAATGGAATTGTTGACCATTCAGAAGCAATCCAATGAATGGAAAAGCAGTTTGATTGCATTGGAAGGTGCAGTCACACACCGAGCTTCCAAAATCAAGGAAAAGGACGCAAGGCTGTCTACCTTGTTGGAGGAGAATGAAAAACTGGTACAGTCCCTCAGCAGAGTCCGTTCGGAATACGATCAGAAAGAAGCGGACCTACGAGGGATCCGGTCCGAGTTTGCCGAGGCAAACACGGAGCTGAACCAGATTTGCGCAGCCCGAGACGCTGTAATCCATGAAGCGGAAGGGGCCCGATCAGCCATTGTTCGGGACACAGAGGACTTACAGGAGGTCCGCCGAAGTCTAGTGACGGAGTGCGACATTCTGAAAGCAAAAAGAACTGCTTTACAGCAGTTTTTATCAGAGACGCGAGAGAGTATGCAGGACAGCAGTACCTCATTCGCATCTGCGGACAATGGTAGTCCGGAAGGCCTCCATTACATGAGTTTTACAGACACTCCCAATCAGCCGATGGGACGTGGAGTAACCATTGAACCTGCCTTGTCGACCTCGACACCGGGACGACCACTCCGAGTGGGACGATCCAGGGGCAGAGGCAGGGGAGGTGATTCCTCACCGAGGGTAGGGATCAGTGGTATCCGTCCGATACCAAAGCAGGTATTTGCAGCCCCGACCGGTCTAGCCTCAGTAGGCAGGGGAAGACCATTGTCGGAGTTGGTTCGGAGTCCACGATCGCAGTTGAGAGTGGACGAGCAAGAACTAGACGCGGTACGCTTGAAGAAAGCGGCCGAACAGGATAAGGCGGCGAAAACCGACCTGACTCCTTCAAGTTTGTTGCAATGGCGAGAATGCCAAGCAAACATATTGTTCCAGGAACAGAAAAACTTGGAAATGGAAAGGCGAGACGTGTATCGCAAACAGCAGGCTGCTTTAGAGCAGCAACAGAAACGAATGAAGGAGAACGCTGCTCTCGCAGAGGAGTTAGCGGAGCAGGAAGCGGCGGTTCTGAGGGCTCGAAAGGAAGGGCTCCGAGCTGCCGGAGAGGCTGCTAAAGCTAAACTGGAAAAAGCTCAGCAGGAGGAGGAGGCTGAGAAGCAGGCCAAGGAGTTGGAAAAAGAGAAGTCAGAGCATCAACGATTGCTTGCTCTGGCCCAGCAGTGTCAGTATATGACTGATCAGGAGAAGAATTGGTGGTTCGGACAAGGCGTGGACCCCACTACGGACATAGTGTCGTATGGGACCTACCAGGCTTTTCTGGACAGACAGAATAGCGTGCCAGCCATGGGCGCTACTCCGGGGGCGACTCCTGGTACGAAGAGTCCGAGGAAGGCTCCCAGAAGAACAATGCTGAGTACAGAATTGCAAGAATTGTACGATACGAATCCCGCAATAGCGGGGATCGGATTGCACAATGTAGGTGCGGAAAAGGACGCGTCAGCATCCATTTCTAAATGTCTGGCGATAACCTCTAAAATTAGAGGTTCGTCCAATGCTGCTAGACGCATAGCTAGCGAGCCATTTCCCTACTGGCAGAAGAATTCTTGGGAAGATTGGTTGGGAGCCACCGTTGAGGATATAAACCTCAGCGGGTGGGACCAACAGGATGCAATCCCGTACGTTTGTAAGGGATTACGCATGGGAGATGGTCTCATGGCAGTTGAGCAGTGGAAAGAGGAATGCGGACCCCGCGGAACTTTCAAACAGCTCGTTGAAATCGGAACCATCCTGTACGGAGATTCCGCACGGATCGATCCGATGGTCGCTTTTAAGAAGCGTGTGCAAGGCAAGAACGAAGCTCCAAGGGTTTTCGGACTTGCATTGATGAGACTCCTGAAGAAGGTACACCCTGCTTCAGGAATCCATGATGCCTTATTTTCTAAGGAATTGTTCTCTCAGTTCGTTGCCGGACTGAGAGACCCAGACATACAACAAACGGTGTATGACACGTGGAGAGCAGATACGTCACTAGATGACCTTTTTAAGGCCATCGACATACATGCTCTCAAAAAGTCACTGTTAGGGGACCGGATGCCTACCCGGGCCTCGGCCATTATAGAATGTTCTCCGGAACAGTCTGATGGTTCGGGCAGTGATGAGGAGGGGGCGATAGCTTCAGCGGCTCAGTTCAAGAGGAATGGAAATTCCTCTAAACCGCCGTGGAAGAGTAAGAAGCCGGAAGGGGGTGGAAACCCCCCTCCAAAAAGGGAGTCATCAGAGCCGAAGGCTCCGGTGATGGACGCAGCGTTTTTCACAGCGCTGTTTGAGAAGATGACGACTTCCATTCAGGGGGCTACACAGCCTAACAGAAGGAAGATCAATCGGAGGACCGCTAAGTGCTATAGGTGCTTAGAGATCGGTCACTTTGCCGCGGAGTGTACAGCTCCGAGTCCGAAAGTTCCCGGAAAGGAGGGAAACTAGAGGGGGTAGTCCGAGAAGGCGAGCGGACAACCCCTGGAGATGAAGTACGCCAACATACCAGAGAGGTAGAGCCTAGTGAAATTCAGAAGACAGGAAGGGAATCAGGGGTGGCTTCGAGCTTGAGGGGCTCGGATGCCGGCCTGATTAACATTCCAGTCCATCAGTTGCCCGGCAATGAGGCAGGGAGGCCCATTACGGATAGGAACGAGGAAGTTGCGGCTGTCACAGACACCGTGTGGGTAGGGAGTACCCAGCTTTCCCCGGATCATCCATGTTTCGACCATTTGAAGAAACATGGCCTTGATCTGGCTGCTCCGAAGGATTTCAAACGCTTCACTGTAAACCCGTCTCCGCTGGGGGGGAGGCGGTGGTATGTGTCTGTTACTGTGGCCGGTAGGGCGGGCGAATTTTTAGTAGATACGGGAGCTAGCCACTCCTTTATCTCCTCCAAATTCTATGCTCTTATGCCGGACAGTCGTGATAACTTCAAAACGAGGGTAAACGCCTGTTCAGCCGATGGGTCAAGTATGCAGACGTATGGGCGCGCGTTCATACCGGTCCGAATTGGAGGGAAGGAGTATGTGGCTTCTCCCACCATTGCGGATATTGCAGACGACGGTATACTGGGGTTGGATTTTTCGGCGTTGTATGACGCTGTCCTGAATCCTGGTACAGGGGTACTCCGAATAGAGCACCCGTACCGTGCGGTGGAGCAATGTGTGCTCCGACAAGTATCGACAGTGGCAACGGTGGTCCAAACTGTTAAGATTCCTCCCGGACAGACGTGTGACGTGCTGGTCCGAAGCAAGGGGCTTAGGAGAGAGGAAGAAGCAGTTGTGGAACCGGATGTGGCCATGTTGGGAAGCATCGGTCTGACAGGCATGGATACCCTGGTGGGGGATGGTGCTTGGACCGTAGTGCCGGTTTCCAACCCCGGGTTGGAACCACAGTATCTTAAGAAAGATACGGTGTTGGGGAAGGTGTTCACCAGTGAGGCCGTAGTGTCCGCTGGACAGGTGAGCATGAAGGGTGACCCTTCTCCGACCCCTTTGAGTGAGGGACTCGAGAAAATGATATCCGAAACGGATCTGACGGATCGGATGGATCTCGACTCTCTAAGGAGGCTGGTAGTGAAGTATCAGGATGCATGGCAAGTGGAGGGGGAGCCGTTAGGCCGAACCGACAAAGTGTTGCATTCTATCAATACTGGAGATGCACAGCCTTTCAAAATGCCTTACCGACGTTTGCCGTTGGGTAAGAAAGCTGTTGTTGAAGAACAAGTGAAAACCATGCTGGAACAGAAGGTGATAGTGCCTAGCACTAGTCCCTGGTCCAGTCCGGTTCAGATGGTTACTAAAAAGGACGGGTCTATCCGATTTTGTATCGATTATAGGCGCCTGAATGGAGTAACCAAGAAAAATGCATATCCTCTCCCCCGAATTGATGAGACTCTGGACTCGTTGGGTGGGAACCAATGGTTCTGCACCCTTGATCTGCAGTCCGGGTATTGGCAGATCGGGATGAAGGAGGAGGATAAAGAGAAAACGGCTTTTACGAGTCACATTGGACTGTATCAGTTTGAACTGATGCCTTTCGGGTTATGCAACGCCCCGGCCACATTTGAAGCTATGATGGAAACTCTGTTGAGTGATCTATTGTGGCGCAAATGCTTGGTATACTTGGATGATGTCATTGTCTTCGGCAAGACGTTTGAAGAGTGTGCGTCGAACCTCGGAGAGGTGTTGGAACGAATTCGGTCCAATGGCTTGACATTAAAGCCAAAGAAGTGTGAACTTTTTCGGAAGTCCATGGTCTATTTGGGCCGGATCATCTCCACCGAGGGTGTGCAGGCTGATCCGGCTAAACTGGAGACTGTGGAGACTTGGGAAGTTCCAAAAGGACCAAAGGATATCAGATCCTTTCTAGGGTTCTGTTCCTATTACAGGGACTTCATCCCCGGATTCTCTAGAGTGTCTCAGCCATTACAACGGTTGAGCCATTGGACTCCGGGGAGGAAAAAGGAACCCTTCCCATGGGGGATGGAACAGAATGAAGCCTTCAAAGAGATTAAGGCGTTGTTCCGGACCACCCCGGTGCTGAGATACCCTACGGAGAAGGGGCATTTCATCCTTGACACTGATGCGAGCAATGAGAGCATCGGGGCCGCATTGTCCCAAATCCAGGACGGAGTAGAGGTCCCGTTGGCGTTCGCTAGTAACAGTATGAACAAGGCACAGAGAAATTATTGTACTACCAAGCGAGAGTTGCTCGCAGTGGTGGTATACACGAAGAAGTTTCGGCACTTCTTATATGGAGGGAATTTCACACTTCGCACTGATCATTCGGCCCTCAGGTGGCTCCTTAACTTTAAGGATGCGGAGGGAATGATTGGTCGATGGTTGAATCACCTCAGCGAGTTCGGACTGGAGAACTCTCATATCCAGCACCGAGCGGGCACAAAGCATATTAATGCTGACTGCCTAAGTAGACGTCCGGTACGCCGTTGTGTGCGTCCGGAATGTGGGGATTGTGGTGCTCACAATGCTGTGGTAGCGAGTGTGCGTTTGCCTTATGATGGGTTGTTGCAAAACCTGTTGGATTGGTCCACCGACACTATAAGGACGTACCAGATGGCCGATCCTACCATAGCACGACTGAGGGAGCTTGTCCCTACTGGGGTCTGTCCAGTGAGACCCGAAATATCGCTGGAAAACCGTGAAATGCGACGTTTCTTGGCACAGTTCCATGAACTGGAGGTCCGAGACTCGTTGTTGTGCAGGTGGAAGACTTGTCCCGGAAAGCGGAGGGTATTACAAATGGTAATCCCTGCTGCTATGAGGAAAGACATCCTGTACTACTGCCACGGCCATTCCACTAGTGGGCATTTCGGAAAGAAACGCTCTTTGGAACGGCTGAGTCGGAGATATTACTGGCCCGGAATGTCTGGCGACCTTTTGAGGTGGATCGAGACATGTCCGGCATGTTGTTTAGGCAAGCCTGGTCCTGGACTAGGGAAATTGCCACTGCAGCAGGAACTATTCGGGGTGAGATTTGCTCGAATAGCCGTGGATATTATCAGTGGAGTGAAACCCACTCCTAAGGGTAATACGTGTATGATGGTGGTCTCGGACTACTATACAAAATACACCCGAGTGTACCCACTAGAGGATCATACTGCTGCTACTTGTGCGGAAGCACTAGTAAAGGGGTGGATCCTCCATCTGGGGGCTCCCTTGATGTTACATAGCGATCAAGGGAGAGAATTTGAGTCCAAACTTTGGGCAGCTATGTGTCATCAGTTGGCTATATGCAAAACTCGGACCAATCCGTACCGACCACAGTCCGACGGGCAGGTGGAGCGGTTCAATCGGACCTTGATCCAGGTTTTGAAGCCATTAGTGAACTCCCATATGGATGATTGGGATGATCAGTGCGAATTTGTGGTACATGCGTATAACAATACGGTCCACACTTCGACGAATTGCACACCAAACCTCTTGGTGTTCGGAGAGGACTTGATCATGCCGGCGGATTTAGTATTCGGTGTGGTAGGGATCAGTCCGGAAGCACCATGTACGGTGCTATTTGTAGAATCTCTACGAGAGAGGTTCAAATTTGCCTACGAAACAGTTAGGGCTCATTTGCTCAAAGCTGCGAATTGGCAGAAGGTAGGTTATGACACCGGATTGAAGTTGCGACGTTTCGTAGTGGGGGATAGAGTGATCCGCCTACACGAACCGCTCTGCAACGTCAAGCTGGCGAATAACTGGGATGGACCACACACCGTGGTTAAATGTATCAGTCAGACGACTGTGTTGATTCAGTCCGAAGCAGGGCGCATCCGGACGAGCCATGTGGCTCGGTTGCGTGCTTGGGCTGGAAGGGAGCTCACCCCGGAAACGGAGGTGGAAAAGGGAACTTCGGAGGCTAAATTTGTACCTTTGGAAGGGGTGTCAGCGGATACCCCTAAGAGAGTGGTACGAAAGAAGCCCCAGAAGACCGTGAAAAAGAAAGTCTCGGCAGGCGAAGGAAGAAGGGCACGGAAAACTAAAATCAAGGCTGGAGTTTTAGTTAAGAACGAGAGTCCTTCGGCCAGGTTACGAGAGGTGAACGGGAAACCCGTTCGGCGAAGCCCAAGGCTGGTGGCCAGAGGGGCGGTAACCTAGCTTGTTTACACAACGAGTGTGGTGTCCTGTGTTGTTTTATATGTTATATGTGTGCTACCAACAGGGGCGCTCAGAGTCAAATAGAAAAGAATGTTGGAGTGCTCCCGAGGGTGGTGGACGGATAATCCGGTGGGGTAATCTTCGATTTCCCATATTAATCCACTAATACTCCTGACGAACTCTTTATTCGAAGTATATTTTGACTTTTGCGAGCCGCCTACGTGGCAGTGTGATCCCCCGAGCCCGAGCTGCGGGCGGGAAAGGTCGTGACCTGATTAAGCGATAATTGGGTCACACCGGGTAACGGGATCGCGTCCAATCACGCGAGACGCTGCGCATGCGCTTTGTTTTAAAAACAAAAGCGAGGGAGACGCCATATTGATTTTGGGGCTCTCCCGGATCAATCGTGCGTGTGTCGGCAGCGGAGAGGTCGGTGTTTTTGGGCAGCTAGAGGAGTAGAAGAGGCATAAAAAGAGTAGGAACTGTGAGTACTCTTTCCTGGTCCGTCTAAGACAAAGAGGGAGACGGGGAACTAAGTGTTTTCCCCGTCAAACTCCCGTCGCAAGACACTTGAAGAAGTGAGGATGGCCGAGCAGCAGCTCCGCCAGTCCGAACTCTCCGGTCACTCCGAGGTGGCATCCGCCACCGAGGAGCACATGGATGCTCAGAGCCCCAGTGGTGATGAGCTTAGCCAGACTCTGTCGGAACTACGTGTGGATCCGATCGTGTCACCGATTCGGAAGTCTCCGTCACCCGAGGGCAGCGAGGACTCCGGAATGTTGCGAGGGATCGCCTACAGTGCAGTAGAGTCGAACCCCTCCGAGTCGACTGGACATCTCTCTCGGATGTGCAGTCTGAGCATTTCGCCCAGCCTCAAGAAGACAGTTACACGGAAACTGTCTATGGGAGGCGACAGCGACTCCGACACTTCACGTCCGAGGACGCGCGGTGGTAAGGGTGCTACCCGAGATCGGTCCCGGTCGGCCGATGGTAAGGTTAGTACCAAGGCTCTTAAACACGTAGGTGTTGGAAAGAAGCCTCCGGGAAAGGACGAGCCTAAAAAGCCCGATCCGAAGAAGCCTAGTACTCAGGGTACTAAGAAAGCGGATCCGAAGGTTGCCACTGCCACGGTAACCAAGGATCCGAAGACGGTCACTCCCAAGGCTCCAACTCCAAAGGTGCCAAAGGATCAAAAGAAAACTGATCCGAAGCCAGCGGCTAAGGACCAGAAGAAGAAGGGACAGACGTCCGGCAGCACTCAGGCTGTCAAGACTCCGGGCCCTACCAAGTCAAACATCCCGATCCCTAGCAAGGAAAAGGATACCAGTAAAGCAGCTGGAACGTCAGCTGCTCCGACATCAGCCGTGGATGTGTTGTCCTTCTCGCGAGAGTTGGACAACAGCTCTGCAGTGGCCGCTACGGCCGCAGCCATGGCTGGTACGTCCGGGCACGGGGGAGCTCGTCCGAAAACGACAACTCACCCAACTGAAACTAGGACCGAGGAGACTATGGATACATCATCCGCAGCTCATACGGTCAAAGTTGTGCAGGAGGTGCTGTCCGGCATCACCTTCCAGCTACCGGCTCCAGTGGAGCAAAGAAGAGAAGTACCCGTTCGGGTGGAGAGGCCTCCTCCAGGAGCAACCCCCGTCCGAGTGGAGACTCCTCACCAGCCTGCCGAGCCCCGTCTGGAGCCATCCCATATGGATACTTCGGATGAGGCCGGTAAACTGGACCAAGCTGCAGGCGGTGGTTCAGGTGGATCGGGGGTACCGATAATCCCCCCAGTCCAACATGAAGTATGGGATAAAGAGGACGCCGACGTCCCATCCCTGCTACGAGGAGCCATCATCGCACAGATGAGCAAGGAGGAGATCAGGTCGTTTGACTTGGTCCAGATGAGAACCTTCCGGGGCCTGGACATTCTGTCAGACCGGTTTCCGACCTGGTTCCCGGCCTACGTGACGGCTGCAATGCACGGCCTCAGTGAATCGGCGGCTACAGCTCGCTTGGTTGCTGAGACAGAAGGACGCCCCGAACTTATCGCGGCCCTTGAATACGAGATGCTACTCGCAGACGAATTCAAGGTCGTGCATAATAGGAGGGAGAAAAGGCGACAGCTGACGCCCGCCATGAGGCTGGCCCGGAACATGGAGAAAAAGACTAACGAGTCTATTCTTAATGATACTCTGGAGGAAGAGATTGTCCAACAGAGCACAGCTGCGACTAGGACTGCGGATACTAGTCGGATGGAGAAGGCCAGTCGTAGGCATCAATACCTACGGGAGACCATCCGGTTGACATCTCTGAATGCGGGTCAGTCCCCTGAAGAGGTAGATGAAGTTCTGAAGGGATTGGACAAGAACACAATCCCGGACAACGAACTGCAGGAATTGGTCCGGACTGCACTCCGAGCCAATGCCGCTAGTGGGTTTCAGTTCTTTAAACCCATGTGTGTAAATGACTGTGTTAAAGATAAGCGGTCATCAAAGCTTCCGGAGGAAGTGGGTCCTGACGGTCTCTCTGACGATGAAGAATGGATCAAACCTGATCCTCTAGACAAGTCGGTACAGCTGTACCACTACGAATTGCTGGAGAAGGTCCGAACTGGTAGCACCAAATACCATTCGCTCCTTCAAAAGACAAAGTTGGCATGGGCAATGTCTAGATGGCATTCATTTAGTAAGTGCCCATTCAAAGCTTGTCGAGACATCGATGAGACCCTGGAGAAACCCCGAACTTGGCCTACCAAGGTTCGGTATGCAAGGCATGTTACCCGCCATCATGTACGTCATTTCATGCGATATGACTGCCTGAGTGTGGGTTCGAAGGGCAGCAAGGGTTGTCCGAATGGTGGTCTGTTCTACACCAGAGCAGACATCATTCGACACCTTGCCAAGTTCCATAGCTTGGCTCTGGAGACCGCAGCGGAACGCATTCAGACCGCTCACGCAGAAGTCTACTCCCATTTTGGGACCCTGGTAGACAAGAATGACAACCTCGAGGTGGATTTTGGCACCAACGAGAAAGGGAAGGTGCGGGTCTTCTACAAGGTAAACCCGGATCGCACGTATCTCCATATTCCGGAGGGCGAACTCTACGATGAATTCGAAGAGTACCAGCAGCGTACCAGTACGCGGAAGCGGCGAGCTCCGAAACGACCCGACGGGTCCTCAGAGCCCACCGACCCGAAGAAACAGAAAACGGATGAAAGGCAATCCGTTATGGAGAAGGCAGATCCGGGGTACAAAGGACCGGCATTTACCTCTCGCACGACCGACTGGAAGTCGGGCCCCCAGGGCAGGCCACCTCGGCCTAGTCCGGAGGATCCGAACTCCAGTACGGGGGGGTCGTTCGTTGACGAATTCCCCAATCTGGATTTGGTTCCGGGAGGGGAGTCACAGACTCTCACCCAGACCGGGAAGGACAAGGCTTCGGTGAAGCAAAAGCCGAAGCCAAAACAGACTCCGGATCCCCCACAGGAGACTCCGGAGGAGGGGCACTTAGTCTTGCGACTAAGGGGCCCTCCCACGTTTCCTCCCGCCGACTTCAAGTCCTACGAAGCCGGACAGGAGGCCTTCGACCGGTGGCAGGATAACTTCCACCGATTGCTTACTGGCCTAAGTCAGGAGGTGGCGATGTTGTCCCTGGACACGGTGCATCATCTCCACCGGAGTGAAGTCGCTACTCAGAAAGCAGCGGCCATGGAGTCGGTTCAGGAGGAGCGTGAAAATGCTCGGACTGAACGAGTTGCTGCTAAATCCGAAAGGAAAAAGCAGAAGCTGGCAGTCAAGAACGCCGAGGAGAAACTGGACCACGAACGTCGGAGGTTCAGAGACTGTTTCGCGCACGAGATGCACGAATGGGATGGGACTCGGGCTCAAATCGAGCTCTGGCTCCAGGAGCTGACTCTGGCGGAAGCTGAGTCAGACTCTGAGGACGAGGAGGCTGCGGCCAAGTCGAGCCCTAAGGACGACTCGGAGTCCGGATAGGATTATTCTATCTTAGGATCCGATCAAGAAGAAGGGGGGGGTATTTTAAGTATACCACCCCTACAGGCTAAAAAAACACCCTGCTATAGGGTGTACAAGTATCCGGACGAAAAGAAGCGGCAGGCTGGCTACGCAAGGAGGCAGTCTGCCAGGCAGAACGGACGGAGGAGGACGAGGAGATCCGGAGAGAGATCAAAGCTCGGGACAGGAGTACGCTACCACCATGGATCCGATACGAGATGTTTTTTTATATAAACTATATATATCAGGACCGAGTGCTCCTAGTTATAAGTCCGAAGATCGCCTGAAGGCAGGACTTGGAATTTTTTTTATACAACTATAAGCTCCCGAGCATGAGCTATGAACTTTCTCGTTCCGGTGAGTAGGAGCTGAATGAAGTAGGTTCTGAAAGCCGGGCGGAATGCAACATTATCAACAGAGGATCCGGATCTTCGCTATAAAATCACGTATGATGTCTTTTTGTAATAATACTTTAATATGTTTCTAAAACCTTAAAAGAAGTGATAGTGTTTATCACTTATAAGTATTATTTATTACGAGTGTAATTAGCTCGGGGTCCTGAAGGGACGAAATTTTTTACTGTGATATTGTACTTTTTCAAGTGTTGTGTATACTATATGTATAGATTAACTCCATCTATCCTAGGGAATGGGGCGTAATTTTCATTACGGTCTATATATGTAGATATGTGTGTAATTAATACCTTTTTGTGTTCAACAGTAACGTCATATTGTTTGTAAGGTATAACTTTAATAAACCCCTAAGGTGGTATTTATAAGATAATGCCAGTCCGAAGTGTTTTCGGACTATAACCTTAATTATTTACCTCCCGGTTATTATCTGGTAGGGGGTAGTGTAGGGGCTAGGGTTATACGGGGTTGTTATATGACGAGTGCTGTTGGATGCTGTGTTGCGAGCTCAGTCCGAACCCTTCAGTCCGACGGTAGGTGGCGACACCTACCCCGGGCTTGGGGTATGGACAGAGGTCGCTATAGGCTTCCGGTCTGCGTGTGCGCACGCAGGCTGGCTGCCTATATATACCCGGCATCTGACGGTACTCGTCGGTTACTCTGAGCCACGCTGGCAGAGGAGACCCTGTGATCATATCGGCTGCTTAGCCTACTGACCCGTTCCGAACTCTATAGGGAGTTCGCACACTTAGTGACTGCTTGTCTAGGTTTTCTGAATAAACCTGATATTGCAACCTGTAACACTTGATCCGAACTGTGTCGACTTTGTTCTTTAATTGATACTCTACCAATATCATAAAGATACAAAGTATCGTTTATTACAGTAGTATAATATGTATCGGAACGGGACTATGCTTAAGTACTGTTTATTACTCAATCGAGATGCAGCCAATCAGAGGCCTCCATTTGGTCACGTGACCGGAAGTGACCTACTTAGGGGATTAGTGGTGACGTCACGTGACCTAGTTAGCCAATCAGAGGCCGCCATTTGGTCATGTGACCAGAAGTGACGTCATATGACCTACTTATGGACCGGAAGTGACATCATATGACCTACTTAGGGGACCGGAAGTGACGTCATATGACCTTATTTAGGATCACGTGACCGGAAGTGACCTGATGAGTCACGTGACCGGAAGTGACGTCAGATGACCTTATGGACAACCGGAAGTGACGTCATGTGACCTCATTGAGGATCACGTGACCGGAAGTGACCTGATTGATCACGTGACCGGAAGTGACGTCACGCGACTTAGTGAAGAGATTAGCGTCTTTAAGGGGTCACCCGCTTTAAAATGTGATATATATTTTTTTTGGAGGAGGCGAGTCTCTTATTTTTTTTGTAAACCAATAAAAAACACAACAATATAAGTTTGTTTTTTCATTTTATTTTTTATTAGCGACTGGAAGTGACTTATTGAACTAGGTAGAAGTGTTACCATATATTATGTTATAGCTCCAGTCACCAAGAGTAGTATAATATGTATCGGAACGGGACTATGCTTAAGTACTGTTTATTACTCAATCGAGATGCAGCCAATCAGAGGCCTCCATTTGGTCACGTGACCGGAAGTGACCTACTTAGGGGATTAGTGGTGACGTCACGTGACCTAGTTAGCCAATCAGAGGCCGCCATTTGGTCATGTGACCGGAAGTGACGTCATATGACCTACTTATGGACCGGAAGTGACATCATATGACCTACTTAGGGGACCGGAAGTGACGTCATATGACCTTATTTAGGATCACGTGACCGGAAGTGACCTGATGAGTCACGTGACCGGAAGTGACGTCAGATGACCTAATGGACAACCGGAAGTGACGTCATGTGACCTCATTGAGGATCACGTGACCGGAAGTGACCTGATTGATCACGTGACCGGAAGTGACGTCACGCGACTTAGTGAAGAGATTAGCGTCTTTAAGGGGTCACCCGCTTTAAAATGTGATATATATTTTTTTTGGAGGAGGCGAGTCTCTTATTTTTTTTGTAAACCAATAAAAAACACAACAATATAAGTTTGTTTTTTCATTTTATTTTTTATTAGCGACTGGAAGTGACTCATTGAACTAGGTAGAAGTGTTCTTTAGAGTGTATAAGGGGGGGAGGGGGAGGGGGGCCCTTTAAGATGCATGGGGAGGGGGCACTTTTAGGATGCATGGGGTGGGTGGGGGGGAGGGGAGGGGGAAGGGGGGCACTCTAGGGGGGGCACTCTAAGGGGTGTTTGTCTCTTTTAAGAAAAAAAGAAAGAAAAGATTTTTTTTAATTTTAATCAAGAGACACACTTCTTCCTCTTGAGAGGAAGAAGTGTGTCTCTTAATTTTTTTGTTTAGGAAGTGATGGTCTTTAGGATCACGTGACCGGAAGTGACCTTATGAGTCACGTGACTAGAAGTGACGTCACAGGCCCTAATTAGGAGATCAGCAGTGACCGGAGGAAGTGACACTTTAAGAGGACACGCGACTTAATTGTTATAATATTTTTTTTTTACTTACTAATAAAAGAAGACGTATGAAAATAAAACACAACAATAATATTTTTATTTTTTTTTATTTTATTTTTTTTCAATTCTAATAAACACTCTATTTTTGAAAAGATGCACTCAATCAATTAATAACACACTTATTTTTTTTTTTCATATCTCTAAAGGACTCGTTGTCACACCGTCAGAATGCACGCGACGCTTATAATACAAGTAGCGCACGCCATCTTTCTCTATGGTGTAAGTGACCATTTTGTTTCGTACCACTTTGAAATTTCTATTTACCGCAAGGAGAGTTTTTCGTTTGCGAAGAACATCCAAGAAGTCGTCTGGTTCTTTAGGGTTTTGTTTCTTCTGTACACCTTTTGCACTCCATTTTTTGGATTTTCTTTCACCGGTGCCGCTGACTCGATCGTAGCAAATGTAAGTCTTAGGGTTGAGACTTAGGATCCCGTCACCTTCCCACTCCGCTTTCATAAGCCCCGAAGTTCTCAGATTGTGAAGGTAACGTCTCTCACAACATCCGCCGGGTGGCGGACACCATTCTCGCACTCTTTCCGTTTTTGTCTTCACGAAAAGCTCTAAGTGATCGTCGCACACCGCTGTCGGAATCCACTTTCGTTTCTCTCTGAAGTATGTCTCTCTCAGGTGAGGTTTGACTAGGTCATCCAACGTGTCACCACTGAGAGCCATGTAAAGACTGTCGGTGTCCATTTGACATGTTCAACTTCGCGTACTGGTATACCATGAACCCTATTTGAATAGGGAGGTTGTTCTTGACTGTTTTCGGTTGTAGTTCGACTTCAAACAGATCAGAACTCAACTCGGACGCCTTTTTGAAGCGCTACGAATTGGCCAATAGTTCGAACTTCCGACTGTTTGTATCTCACCGCCGTGTGTTTTTCTTTGTTGCAGATTGTTTTACCGTACGTAGCGTTTCCCATTAACTTGTAACAGTCTGACAGAATTTTCTCGTTCTCGTTCACGTCGCCACGTCTTCGCGCCGCCGTTACTTCATCCGCGAAACCGGCAAAGGAGCGTTTAGGTAGGTATTCTACGACCAGCTGTACTTTGGTGACTATCAAACCGTGCTCTAAATACCACTTGAGAAGTGGCGTTCCCAAGAGAATATTTTTCCGTGGTAACTCCCTATCAGACATCTCTGAGGCGTGTTCAACAGCTTTTCTTCCTGCGCAAAGTCTGACATGTAAGGTCCTATGTCTGATTTTGAAATGGATACGTTCTTGAAAACGGGGGTCATTTCTTCGAAGTAGTCTCGTAGGTGAGGCGGCGTAGTGATGTCCACTTGAACTAAACCGAACATTTTCGCGTCTTTGACAGCGGAAAGGATGTCGCTCTTGCTCATAGCGTTTCGAGACACTTTCAAAGCGTCAACCTTCCAGTGTTGTTGGGAGGCCTTAACCCGTTCATCTCGACGCTTCATCTCTCTCCATTCGCACTCCCACACGACGACAAGCTTGTAACCTAGCGCTTACTCTAGCCGTTCTGTCGCGTCTCTCCTCCCTCAGTGAAGCGCACTGATATCGGTGCGACGGTATGCACTCGTGAGCGTGGAACCAACACCCGTGAAACTGGAAAACCGTATTAGAGGCCGCGTGAAACCCGTCGACGCGAATTCTTCGACAGCCTAGAACCATCTCGCCGCCGTTGAAAGCGTGGCGCAGTTTCACGTCGCGGTCGTGCTCTACGAAGCGTAACCACTCCAAAGCGCTGTGAGTTTCTTTGCCTAATTTCGGGCTTGAACTCGGTCTCAGGTCGTCTCACCGCGTAATAGCCCGTGCAGTGCGCTTCGCTCATGCAGCGCAAGTACAGAGAGTTAGCTTCTAGGCCTAGGATGTGCTGGCACGTTCTCGCTTCATCGCCGTACTTGTGCTCCCTTATCCGCGTGGTGCCCTTCTCGTGAAATCTATGGAAGATGATGGAAGGACCACCGACTAGATTTTCTTTGATCAGAGCGTGGAGGACGGCGTCGAACTGGGGGAACGTTGTGAACGCAGCTTCTAGGTTTTGGAAGAGGAACCGTAAAGTCAAACTGGCGAGAGAGATCCCGTCTTTCAACATGTCAATGCCGCGGTCTTGGAAAAATTTAGCGTGATTTTTCAGAGCCTCTATGAAAGGTTTGACGTCTTTGTTGTTGTAGTGGATCAAGTAATCTCTCATAGTTTGCATCTTCTCGTCGGACCAAACTTTCTGACATGCGGCGTAGTCGGATTCGGACATTTTGACGCCCGTCAGTTCGCTGTCAAAAGCCGATCTCGGTGGCAGTGTTCTGTTTCCATTCGTAAGGAAAGTGACCTTTCTCTTCGTTTCTGGTGAAAGCTCGCGAATAATTCGCGTAGTTGTAACCGGGTGCCAAATAGTTGACTACGTCCAAGAAAACCGTGTGCTGTGTGTAAACCGCCAAGTATTGATTGCTTCTCTTTATGACGCTGAATTGTTGGTTTCTTCGGTCTCCGGAGGCAAAGAACGAGTGAAGGCGTATTTTGATCAGGTTCAAGTCGTAACGCCCCGAGTTGAAGCCCACGACTGGAGCTTGACGGATGTATCTCAGAAGCCGCTTCTTCAGTTGAACTAACGGGTGTCTGGTCTGAGCTGCAGCGAAGCCGCCGCCGCCTGGAGAAGGGGTGAATGCCGCCTCCTCCAGCAGGAGAGCTTCACCTATCGCCGCATCTAACTTCGCTAACGTCGGTCGGTAAAGTTCTAGCACAGCTTCCCCGATGACTTTGGCGTTCTCGTTTATGTGATTTAAAACTCGGTCCAACAAGGGGTCGGAATCTGCGTCGGATTCTCTGACGAAGCAGACCGGCCCCTCCCACCTGTGACGGGTTTGGATTATTCATACAACATGTCTGATGGCTGATACCCCCCTTGTACCGGGGAAAGGTTTAAAAATATTTCATTTGAACGCTCAAAGTATAAGAAATAAATTTTCAGTCTTAAAAAAGGAATTAGAAACTCAGGGGATTGATATAATTTTATTCTCAGAATCTTGGCTAACCAGTCTAAATTTAGATGATGATTTCATTTTTGAACATTATAATCTGTATAGAGTCGATAGAGCCAGACCTATCAATGCAGGAGGTGTATGTGCCTATGTACATGAGTCTATATCCTGCTCGCCTGTATTTTATTCACATTTAAATAAGAGTAACATTAATATTGAAATCCAGTGGTTAAAAATTAACAAAGGCCTATCGAAATCTTTGGTAATTGGGAATATATATAGACCCCCCGAGGGGGATAAGGTTACATTTGTTAGTGAATTACAAAGAATGTTAGATCACATAGAAAATGTGGAGAATCTAGATGTTGTACTAACCGGAGACTTCAACATAAATGTATTACCGGAAAGCCCTATAAAAGATTTGATGTATTCAGCCATGGAAGACTACAGTTTAAGACAGTTGATACATGAGCCCACACGTACTAAGGGAATCAAAACTTGTATAGATTTAATGTTCACAAATGTGATTCATGTAACAGATAATGGAGTTGCTGTATTGAATGTAAGTGATCACTTACCGGTATATTTGTGCATTAAGCACAAAAAAGAAAAAATTACAAAAAAATGTTTTGTTGGTCGATCGTATAAACATTTTGATGAAAACGATTTTTGTGATGATTTCAAGGTTGCAAATTGGGAAAATTTTGACATAAGTGAAGATGTAGAAGAATGTTGGTCTATTTACAAAGATATTATTGGTGAGATTCTTGACATTTCCTGCCCTGTAAGAAATTTTAGAGTAGGCTACCATGAACAGCCCTGGTTAAATCCTGATTTAATTGCTAAAATTATTGAAAAAAACAATGCGCTCAGGTTAGCCAGGAGGACCGATTCTATCATTCATTGGTTTAGAGCTAATGAGTTGAAAAATAAATGCCAGTCAGAGGTAAAACGCGCCAAAGAGGTTTATATTGTTGAAGAAGTTGAGGTTAACAGAAATGATTCAAAAAAATTCTGGTCATCCATGAAACATCTCGTGCCTGGAAAAGGCAAAAAGTCAAAACAGATTAACCTTGAACTCAATGGCGAGTGCGTTCCTGTGGCCAGTGTGGCGGATAGTATTAATAAATATTTTGCTGGTATAGGACCTGAACTAGAAAGGTTACATGTACAGGACTGGACGTTTGAGGGTGAATTAAATGAAAATATTATGGCAGATATAAATGTTGATATGTCAGATGTTATAAAGATTACTGCTGACATCAGCAACAATAAGTCGTCGTCAGTTGACAATATCTCCACTAGGGTATTTAAAGCTTCTGTTAAATGTTTGCCAGAGAAACTTACAAAAATATTATCATTATCTTTAAAATGTTCCAAAATTCCCTCCAGTTGGAAAATAGCTAGAGTAACGCCCTTACCAAAATCTGGGGATTTAACAAATGTTTCAAATTATAGACCTATTAGCCAACTCCCCATCCCTGGTAAAATTTTAGAAAGAATAATACACTCAAAAATAACAGATTTTCTAGACGAGAACAAAATTCTGACAGATATTCAGGGGGGTTATAGAAAAAATTGCTCGACTTTAGACACAATCAGTACTTTAACAAATGATATCCTACGTAATAGAAATTTAGGCCTTTCAACAATAGCATCATTTATCGATACAAAAAAAGCTTTCGATTGCGTAAATTACTCCATCCTACTAAATAAATTAAAAAAATACGGTATTTCTGGCAGAAATTTATCTTGGATAGAAGACTACCTAAGTGGCAGGAAACAACAGGTGATAGCAAATAATGTCACTTCCAAGACTCAAAACCTATCATGTGGCGTTCCACAGGGTAGTATTTTGGGCCCTTTATTCTTTTTATTATATGTTAATGATATAAAAAATGATGATTTACATGTAAAAACTCTACTTTACGCTGACGACACCGTTCTGTATGTACATGGTAAAGACCCTATAACAATGTCAAATCATTTGCAGAGAGGTTTAAATTCTTATTGTGCTTGGTCCACCAAAAACAAGCTTACAATGAATGAAAAAAAGACAAAACTCATGTTTTTCGCTGCCGCACCCACCTATAAAAAGGTTAAGTTTCATGAATTACATGTGACTGTGAATAATGAACGTCTACATTTTGTACCTACTTTTAAGTATTTGGGTGTGACGCTAGACTACGAGTTATCTTTTAATGCACATGTAAGTCATCTAAGAAAAGCTTTGGCATTTAAAACCTACTTACTAGGCCAACTTAAATCGTATGTGCCAACTGCCTTAATGTTATTAATATATACAACATACGCATTACCGGTAATTGACTATTCGGACATTCTTTATTCAGGAGCATCTGAAGACTCCCTGTTGGGTTTACAGTATATACAGAACCGATGCCTAAAATTCTGTTTGAAGTTGCCGCATTTAACATCTACAGATTTTGTACATGAGTCAGCAAAAATGCCCATGTTAAAGGATAGAAGAATGTTCCATGCCAGGGTAAGAGGCTATAAGGTCTCGCGAAATGTAAGCAATCTAGTTCCTGTACTAAGAGCCACAAGACTTAATAGTGCTCCTTTATTAAGATATGACAATATCCATACAGCTTCATATGAACGTAGCATAGAAGTAACAGTAGCAAGAGCCTGGAACGCACTCCCAAAGGAAATGAGAAGTCTTGAGCCTATTTCTATGTTTAAAACAGAAATGAAAAAAATGCTAGCTAAGACGATACCAGTCGATACACGAAACTTGTTCTTGATTTAATTTGTAATAGCCTGTCACCTCAGCATTTAGCACAGTTATTTTATTAATCTGGAATACAGACCTTGTCATGTCCTGTAATAAGTAACACAGAAAATTTAATCCTACTTCTCATGTAAATGTACCGGTAACAGTGTTAATATCTCAGTCTCATTTCTATGAGTCAATTCAAAGCGTGAAAAATGTATAGGTGCATACAAGCATAATCTACTCTGTAGATGTATCACCTAAACTTTATTACCCGTATTTATGGAAAGTCTGTGAGTGTACCTCAGAAGCCAAATCTGTGATAGTAATATATATTTTATTTTTGTTTTATTGTATAAGTGTTATTTACTACTAAGTGTAAACAGGATATTTGTGAAATACCGTCCAATCAACTCCAACGACTTCATGTACACAACAACTCAAGGATTTACTCTTGGTCAATAAAGTTAAATTGTTCTTAAAAAAAATTGTTCTTAAAAAAAAAGAAAACCCCGGAAAGTCGGATGCAACGCTAGCCGACAAAGGGACGTGATCCCACAGCAGGGACACGTGTTCGGTCGACGGTTCTCTGCACGGTCTGAAGAAAGCCTCGAAATTGAAGGTGATCTTGTAAGGGTAGATTCCGGAATGTCCGTCGGGAGGAAAAATGGAGAAGTCTGCTAGCGCTTCGAAAATCGTTCTCGAATTTTGGTAGATGCCACCTACGTAGCGCAACTTGACTTGTCGGCAAGAGGAAAGCTGGTTCCTGTGTCTCTTCAGCAAGAACTCGGTGGTGAACGCCGCCTTACACTTGCAACATTCGTATATGCCCGCGTACGCGTTGAAGTCCGTGACCAGAGAGACGTGCAAACCGCCTTTCGCCGTCAGGTGTAGGTTGACTTTACCTCGGGCGGCCAGAGTTCTGGAAGGCGGTCTGATCAGAGTAACGCGTCTTCTCAACTTCCGCCCCGGCACCTGACGCGACGCGGTGTAAACCGCTATTTGTATGTCAAACAAGTTCTCTAACGCGGGTAAGTCGCGGATGTTCAAACCCGGAAAGGTTTCAGGTGTGGCAGCGGGACAGAACTGACGTAACAAATCTGAAGCGCGCTTGCTGGTGTTGTATAAGTGAAAGGAAATGCAGCGGAAGACGCAGAGGTTGTCCTTGTTGGGAAAATCTAACACACCGCTTCTCTTTCCAACTCGACCGGCCTGAGTGATCCTACCGCCTATGGGAAATTCCCCCGGTCCCATGTAAACGCAAATGTTCAAATTGGTAGGAAAAAGAACGTGCCACTTGGTGTCAGCGTCGCAAAGTTTCCGTACTTCCTCGCAAGCGACGGTGTTTTCCATCTTTGAGAGGAGCTCTTCCAAAGTTTCTGAATTAGTTATAGTAGGGAGCGGTTGTATGAGAGTTGCGTTGTTCTGGGAGGCGTGAAAGTAGCGCAGTTTGCTCTTGTCTTCTCTGTGTTGTAAGAGTAAGCCTACCGAGAAACCCGCTTTGTATCTGAATCTTTGCGTGAAGTGAATGCGACGCATAGTATCTACAGCGTCACTCAACTCGCCGGTTGGTAGTCTGACGTTTGTTACACTCACGCGAGTCCCGTGCATCCTGACACCCGTTCGTATTGCAGGCCAATTCGCCGTGAACGTTTCCTCACCGTTCGGTACAGCACATATGCGCGGAGGGATAGTCACCCCGTCCAGAGATTCGCGTCCACAGGTGATCTTTCGGCAATCGCCTTCGCCGCATAGAGGGCAAAACTTAGGTATTACTCTACATTTTTCTACGTGTCTGTCGTGATTGTACGGTCTTTTAAAAATTTTGAAACACTTTTCGCAGACGTACTGCGTCATGTTTTTTTTGTTTTTTGTTTTTTCACTTAGTTACCAATTATTAAAAAAAAACAACGTTATTTATCACTTCGAATACTAGACGACTCTTACCACACGATGTAGGTCCTGCTATTAGCATAGTGAAAGGTGACTGTAGTCTAGGATCGAATTCAACAGATTCCACAGTGCTAGAGACGTCCATCTTACTGCAGTGATCAGACAAGAGTGGTCAACACTGGAGTGACACAGCTCACTTTTATGTCTTTGGGTACAGCTGCATACAACCCTTGAACATACATTGCGACGTCGCTGTGACCCATGTCGTCTTGCAACACTTTCATCAGAGCCATAGGCTCAGACGTCTCGTTGTACTTCCAAGCTCTCAGCACTTCATAGACAGGGTTCTTGACAGTCCTGTCAGAAGGCACAGGTTGAGAGATGAAAGCTACTTCATGAGAAGTCAACCCTAAGTAGATCCCTATGGTCTTCCAGTCTCTAGGGCAGAGCTCAGCTAAAAGAGAGAAATATTTCTGCACTTTCCACTCCATGTCTCCACTCTCTAAGCCATCCCACATGTCATGCTTGTCCATGTACTCACGTGAGAATTGGATGAGGTCCATACGGTAAGATTCTTCCAAGGCGGCTGCTAGTTCCTTCCACCTAGTAGTACAACTTTTCTGGTACCAAGTAGTGAACATTTCTCTAGCTTGAGTTATGACACTTCTCTCACAACTGAGATATCCCATGTCCTTCAAGTTCACTTTAAGGTATGAACCTAACCGTATGTAATCTGATGTCGGCAACTTACTACTTATTTTCAGTAGCATAGCGTCTGGCAAGTATCCTAACGGCTCTCCTTTGAAGTATGATGATACAGGTACTACTGCAGCAGAACCAATAACAGGAGCAGCGTCTGCGCTGGTATCCGACGACTCGTTGTTGGAACAGGGCAGCCACACGCCATCGGTGCTGAGTGTAGCGGTAGAAGATGAAGCGCCGCCGCCCTCGTAAGGTGGTGGTGAGGGCAGTCGCCACGGACCGGACGCGCTACCAGTGGAAGTGAGGTCGAAAGTAGTGGAAGAGGGGAGCTGAAAAAACGTACCGTCCACCCGTAGCCCTTCGGGTTCGTCGTACGCCTCGTCGTCAGCGTCGTTCTCTGTCTCACCCTGTTGCTGCTCCTCCTCCTCCTCCTCCTCCTCTTCTTCTTCTTGCTTTAGGGCATATATGTCTACTACGCGCTGCTGGGGCTGAGTGTCCGAATAGCTGTAAGTCTCAGCGCGAGCGGCGTCGATGGCGTCGGTTGATGAAGTGGTGGAGAGGCGCTGTGCAACGTGCTGCGGTTCATCAAAATCAGCAACAGTAGTGGGCAGGTAAAAACCCGGTTGCCAGTACTGCGCTGTGCCAGGAGAGTTGTCGTCAGTAGTAGTAGCGGCAGTCGCAGCAAGAGGTGCAGCAGCAGCAGCAGCAGCAGCATGCGCAGCAGTAGCAGGCGCAGCAGCCTCAGCAGGCGCAGCAGTAGCAGGCGCAGCAGTAGCAGGTGCAGCAGCAGCAGCAGCAGCAGCAGCAGCACCAGCAGCACGAGGATCACCAGCACGAGCAGCAGCAGCACGAGCAGCAGCAGCACGAGCAGCAGCAGCAGCAGCAGCCGCAGCAGGCGCAGCAGTAGCAGCGGCAGCGCGCTTAGCAGCAACAACCGTCGCGAGTGTAACAACGTCGCTACCACGACGACTACTACCAGTAGTACTGCTACTACCAAGCGGTTGCGGCGGTAGTCTCATCTTCAGTAGCACACTTCTTCCTCTCAAGAGGAAGAAGTGTGTCTCTTGATTAAAATAAAAAAAAATCTTTTCTTTCTTTTTTTCTTAAAAGAGACAAACACCCCTTAGAGTGCCCCCCCTAGAGTGCCCCCCTCCCCCCTCCCCTCCCCCCCACCCACCCCATGCATCCTAAAAGTGCCCCCTCCCCATGCATCTTAAAGGGCCCCCCTCCCCCTCCCCCCCTTATACACTCTAAAGAACACTTCTACCTAGTTCAATAAGTCACTTCCAGTCGCTAATAAAAAATAAAATGAAAAAACAAACTTATATTGTTGTGTTTTTTATTGGTTTACAAAAAAAATAAGAGACTCGCCTCCTCCAAAAAAAATATATATCACATTTTAAAGCGGGTGACCCCTTAAAGACGCTAATCTCTTCACTAAGTCGCGTGACGTCACTTCCGGTCACGTGATCAATCAGGTCACTTCCGGTCACGTGATCCTCAATGAGGTCACATGACGTCACTTCCGGTTGTCCATTAGGTCATCTGACGTCACTTCCGGTCACGTGACTCATCAGGTCACTTCCGGTCACGTGATCCTAAATAAGGTCATATGACGTCACTTCCGGTCCCCTAAGTAGGTCATATGATGTCACTTCCGGTCCATAAGTAGGTCATATGACGTCACTTCCGGTCACATGACCAAATGGCGGCCTCTGATTGGCTAACTAGGTCACGTGACGTCACCACTAATCCCCTAAGTAGGTCACTTCCGGTCACATGACCAAATGGAGGCCTCTGATTGGCTGCATCTCGATTGAGTAATAAACAGTACTTAAGCATAGTCCCGTTCCGATACATATTATACTACTCTTGGTGACTGGAGCTATAACATAATATATGGTAACACTTCTACCTAGTTCAATAAGTCACTTCCAGTCGCTAATAAAAAATAAAATGAAAAAACAAACTTATATTGTTGTGTTTTTTATTGGTTTACAAAAAAAATAAGAGACTCGCCTCCTCCAAAAAAAATATATATCACATTTTAAAGCGGGTGACCCCTTAAAGACGCTAATCTCTTCACTAAGTCGCGTGACGTCACTTCCGGTCACGTGATCAATCAGGTCACTTCCGGTCACGTGATCCTCAATGAGGTCACATGACGTCACTTCCGGTTGTCCATAAGGTCATCTGACGTCACTTCCGGTCACGTGACTCATCAGGTCACTTCCGGTCACGTGATCCTAAATAAGGTCATATGACGTCACTTCCGGTCCCCTAAGTAGGTCATATGATGTCACTTCCGGTCCATAAGTAGGTCATATGACGTCACTTCCGGTCACATGACCAAATGGCGGCCTCTGATTGGCTAACTAGGTCACGTGACGTCACCACTAATCCCCTAAGTAGGTCACTTCCGGTCACGTGACCAAATGGAGGCCTCTGATTGGCTGCATCTCGATTGAGTAATAAACAGTACTTAAGCATAGTCCCGTTCCGATACATATTATACTACTCTTGGTGACTGGAGCTATAACATAATATATGGTAATCCAAGGCAACGTGCAGGAAGGTGCCTCCAACCGTTATCTGTAGCAATAAACGTTACGGTGGGTCACGGTTACGGTAAAGCTGGCCACCTGCGATCTTGCTTGCGAGAAAAGATTTTTAAGAAATACCAAAAGGTAAAATTTCCCGAAAATGGGCACTTTGGGAGAAAAATGTAAAAGAAAATCTACCAAGTCAAATATCTGTATTTTTGACAATTCATTACGGTCCTACAGAGGGTGTATGCATACAAAAAAGTAAAGGTGTCAACTGTGTCAAAAAGCTATTGACTCTGCTATTGACACTAATAGTAGAGAGTCCACTAAAGTTGACACTGATATATTAGAGAGTTAACTCACGTTGACCCTTCATATAAGCAGAGTCATTAGCTGTTTGACTCCAATTTACCAGAGCCACGTGGGAGACACAATTGACACCTTTACTTCTCTCTGTGTGTTCATAGCAGCCATCCCAGTGCACATGTATAGTATTTCCAATACAAGTGAACACCATTTAAATTCATGTCTTTGATTCAGAAAAAACTTTGCTTGTGGGGAAAATCCTAATCCCTTACCCAATCACAGCCAAATATATATCATTGCACTTTGAATTTTGAATGGGTCATGAATGTTGTACAATGTTTCTTCAAATGTCAGTAAATCAAAAAAATATTTTGATTAAGTTTAATATATAACATATATTAAACTTGATGAAGCATTGTGTTCTTTGGGTTCGTTAAAAATCATTATCCAATCATTATCCAAATCAAACCAATTATATATATGAGAATGTACTTCAGAGAAAATTGTATAGATCAATATGTATTGAATCCGTGATACCTTTAGATCAAAATAAATTGAATCCATTATACCTTTAATACAGCCAACAACTTAAGGTGTGCCAGATGTAAGCTCAATAGACCAGTAATTTATTTGAACATTTACATGTTGATACTTGTACATGGTATGCCATTACCTCTAGCAGTTGTATTTGACGGCCAATAACACTTCTTATTTAGAGAGCCTAGGAGAGCAACCGGAGGTAAGATATAAAAGATTTTTATTCTCAATGTTCTACAATGGCTAACGTATGTACTATATTTCAATAAGTAAGTGGGGATTGAAATATAAACATATAATATAATTATTGGTTAGACATTAAAGTTAGTACATCTGGAATTCTATTTTGTAAATCCTGTGAATCCAACTTAAATCAGTCCCACAAACTGTGACAATATCATATTGAAAAGAGAATTGATGATCAAATACATCCTATGGGCAGTAAGGGTTCAGAGAGGGGGTGCCATGGTACTTGGCTATAGGCCTCTTAGGGTAAGCTCACCTGTTTCTAACCTACCACCATAAGTCGACCATCTACTACACCATACGCTGTATTGGGTAACAAACTCTTTTGAGGAAGAATTTTGAAGTGTTGTTGGTAAAATTGAACTCGTGTTCTATTACCTTATACCTTAATTTGATACTATAATAATGTGCTGAAGTGAGACTGTTTGACCTGTTTTTACATTAACTTTTGATTTTCCTCATGAATTCAAGCCTTTAATGATTGTTATCACCTACTCTCCATGATTAATATACTGCTTTATGCTCTTATATACAAAAAATAATCCCTTTTAGATGTGGTGACGCATCTTATTTTTGGCAAAAAAGGGGTAAAGAACAGGGCTCCCTGCAGAGGGGCAGAAACAACACCAAAATTTGACTCGCAAACTTTAGCGCCGACCCACCTAAAAACAGCATCGACTTGTGGACTTAGCCCCAAAATTGCTTTATATATAAGTACTTTCTCTAAATTGGATAAAAAAAATTAGGGTCGGCCTTGTTTTGCTAGGTTGGGTCGGGTAACCTGAAACACACCTTTTTTTAAATTTGGCCTTACACCATTCCTGACCAAAGTTTACATTTACAACGCATTATGTCTCATTAATTTCCCCATTGGGTGTCGAGACTGTTCGTTGACATCTGAGCCTAATGACCAGTAGGGTGTTTCAGAACCAATGGGATATTACGATTGATATTAGGGACCTTTAGCAAACCCGCGATGTAGCTCATTTAACGCAGACATTTAACTGCTATGTCTGCGTTTAATGAGGTTTTACATGGTTGCTAAAGTCCCTACTAAGTATCTATGAGTAGTAAGATACAACCACGACCACGGAAATATAATGTTACTGTTTCATGACCTGCATTCCCAGGTCTGGCTGTAAGTCCTTTCTTACGACCAAGGGGCACCAAAGATACGAAGTCGCCTTGCGAAACAGCTAGATATGACTGATCTTGTCTTTAGAGTAGTAAATAATGGTGTTATTAGGTACCCCAGAGGAGCGCTGCGCTCCCGTGAAAAGGCCCAAATCTCAGAGCAAAAGAGCAATCTTTACATGCTCTTCACAGCCAGACCGATAATCATACAGCAATAACAGACCACTTATCGGAAAGATATGGATCACCTGGTCCCATCTTTTATCAGTGCTTTCAATTTTGTGCAGCCTTAGTCTATGAAAATTGGTCTTTGCTGAAAGCTCATTTCCTATCATTTAGACACTTTGTCACCTGTTTTTTACCAGGCTATTTTCCTAACTTAACTTTCCAGTGGTGTTGCGATGTCACCATGGGTTGGACCTATACAATATGAGCACCTTTGGATAGCTATGATTCAAACCTATATTTGTATCCCCGGCACAATTATGAATAAATTTTATTGAAATTATGGCTGCAATAATAATAATAAAACATCTTAAATGCCATAAAGCTCAGATTATCTAGAATACCCATGTTGAAACAGCTATGCAATTCGATGGATGGGGCCAATGTGAGACTAAATCTAGGAAATAATCTTTGTAAAATAATTATGATCACCCTCTGGCCATGTCCTAGATTTGGTAGGTGTATGCACTGTCAGTGTATGGGAGCACAATTAGGTACAGGCCCTCAATACAGACCCACATTCCAGTAAGTGAAGGGAAAGAATATAGCTTAGAGTCAACAAAATTGCAAGAAAATTTTTCTTATATGGTTCTTACCCAGCTAACAAGTAACATTTTCCTAACGGTTGGAAAACATTTGCAGGAGGTTTGCAAACATTTGTAAAAACGTTTTCCCAATGTTTGGAAAATGTGACAAAACGTGGGAAAACGTGACATTAGGGGTAAACACCTTTATTTAAGTTCATGTCTTCAGCTAGAATTTGATACTTCAAGCATCAAGATATTTGAAATAAGTGTGACATCCATAGCCTTTATGCTGCTTTTGGTAGCTTTACTATGTCACTCAGAGTTGTAGAACCATGGCTAATATTGTACTAGTCAACATGTTCTTGAAAAGCATTTTTATCCTCCAACCAACTTGATATCTTTTTGTATATGTAAAATGGAATATGGTACCAGGTGTTTCGACTCTAGTACATAAAACTCAAAATAAGGTTGATAGAATAGATATTTTCATCTCTCTCTGTCTCTGTCTCTCTCTCTGTCTCTCTCTGTCTCTGTCTCTCTGTCTCTCTGTCTCTCTCTCTGTCTCTCTCTCTATATATATATACATATACATATATATATATATATATATATATATATATATATGAATTAATTGGGGATTATGATTTATCCCATACATGCATCATTCCCTCACTTTGACCTGGTTTAGTTGTGGCCATATTGGTTTTGGAGGCACTCCTAGGGATGAATGTGGTGTATAATTTTCTTGCCGCATACTCATATGAAGTAAGTGAAAACCAATATTCAAACTTATTTTGCCATTAGTTTGACTGTAGTGCCTTTATTTACTGGACTTACTGCAGGGGCCAGGTGCACTCATGCATGGCAGAGGACAGGTGAGTGGGGCTAGCAGCCACCACCACTCCACTCCCACTACCTGTGTATATGTTTACTATAAAACCAAGCGTAACACCACTTTGTAATCTATATTATTTTCTATAGTTTAAGCATTATGATACCAACCCTGCTTTCATTATGATCTAAAATAGACTCCTAAGATATAATTGTGTGCTGACTTCCATGGTAGAGTAGGGGAATAGAGCAGATGGTGGAATTTCAATACAACCACCCCTTCCTGAAAAGGGGGATCTGGCCCCCAAAAGTGCAAAATTTAATTGTGTTCCTTTATCCATAGAAATATATAGGCTCTGAGAAATTTGGATTTTTTTTTTTTTTTTGGGGGGGGGGGGTTGGGGGGGCGGAATTTTTTTTGGGTCCTCTCCTAAAATCTCTTCTCAAGATATACTCTGTTTCGAATTTCAAGACAATCCGACCACTGGTTGTGATTCTATCGCCCTTTTTATAGGATGGGCCTGCAGGTGACCACTGGCTTATGATTGGGACAAGGCTGTAAATAAGTGATTTTGTCATTTTTAAACACCAGTAGGTCATTAAATCTCAATGGGAATGTGATGGAAAAAAGTTCAAGACACTCTTTACCAGTTGTACATATGTTTTCCACAATATAAAGGTGCTCAGCCTAAAACCCTTGAAGTTGTATATGGCCTGAAAATGGAAGAATGCCTATTTTCACAAGCTTTTCCTGTGCAAAGTAACATTTTGAGGGGCATATCATGTCAAGTTGTGTGCAAACAGATGTCATACCAAGATCATTTCCCAAAGGGAGCATATGGTTTATCATGAAATTGCTATCAAGCACAATCTGGCTGTGTTATATTTGATGTATGACCAACCTAAAAATGCTCAATTGGCCCATTAGGAAAAAAAGACAAATGTAAGGTAAAACTTTTTTTCTTAAAAAATTCATAATAAATCAACCGTTCAAAGGATCTCAACATAACTGATGTCCTTCCTTCGCATTCTTTTCAAGCTTTCTAACAATACTATTGCCGAATCTCTAGGCCATTTATCTTCAAAATACCTGTGGTACCTAGTGTTATCATGGTGAAGCTACCAAACCACGTGGCGGCCTTGTTTGCCTGCAAGAGCTCCACTCCCACTGTGACTTGTCAGTGTAGGGTCGTCGAGTATTGGCCTGGCTGCGTTTCTGGGCTGGGAGCCAGTCACCCCCTCCCCGGCCAGGCCTGCCATACAGTGGGAGGTAGCCCCCTGAGGCCGACTGGCTAAGTACTACATAGGCTTGTGGGGTGGGGGGGGGGCACTCACTCATATTTGGTCGGTAAACATGATTACAAGAGAAATGTTCCATTCTGGGGCCCTATATAGCAAGGGCCAATAAGGATTTCCTGTTAAAAGGATTCGAGTATGTTGAGCTACCTCTTGTATTAAGGACACCATATTTTAGGTGATGTTCATGTATGCATGCATTTACCATAGAAAATATGGGGAGTGCCCCCCCCCCCATTGGGTCGGTTGTCACCCAATATGAACTCACATTGGGTATTGGGTACTGTAGTTCATGTGCTTCTCACTGGGGACAGCACGATCCCTGATATTTCGGATCTGAGGTCTCATGGAGTGGCCCCCAACTAAACCAAGTAATAGATAAATAAATATAGCTCTAGAGGAGTTACTTTAAAATAGGAAGCCAGTTAACATACCTAGGTACCTGTTTATGATAGCGAAATTGCCAATTAAAAACCTCCGTATATGGTCTTTAAAGGTAGAAGCCAGGGTTCGGTCAAAGCCAGGGTTCGGTCAATTTTGATCTACCAACAATTTCTCATAATCACTCATTCTATGGATTAGATAAAATAGAGTGGCCTCTTGAACATAATTATGTAGGTGCAAAACCGTACATTTTTGGAGTTCTTGGCACGAAAGGGTTAAAGATAGAAGCCAGGGTTCGGTCAATTTTGATCTACCAACAATTTCTCTTAATCACTTAGGACCATATTAGTTTGATACATAATGATATAATAAAAGCAAAAATAAATCAATACTTCATAGTGCTATTGGCAATTGGAGATAGGACACCCTTAACAATAGCCAGCTATTTGAAAATCCCTATTTTTCAAACTTTTTGAAAAATTGACCAATAATACCTCAACCAAACTTCTCAGATGTTCTGAGGAGATCATTAGTAGCACAATCAATCCAAAGAGATTAGTTGTCATAGGTGAAACTGAAGAGCCATGACTGATTAAGGAGAAAAAAATACATCCAGAATTTTTTTTTTTTTCATTTTGCAACACAGAAAAAAAAAATTGCCAGCAATTTTTAACCAAAACCATAGCATCTGTACATAAGATCATGTGATATCATAATAATAATAAATGTGGAACTACAGGCCATGAAGAGTGAGGTGAGGCTTTTTCAGTTAGACGAGAGTCAGGCAGACCTTGTGTCCCTGTCTACCCTGAAGGCAGAGTTAGAAGCACGGAGAAACGTCTGCAGGAAGAATCTATGGATAGGAACTCGAAGAGGGCATGTGAGCTGACTTCGAAGGACACCCTTGCGGGGGAATCTTCAGGCTCCTTCACTCCATCCTCTAGTAAATCGCGTCTGAGTTCCCATTCCTCTTCTAGCTCGCGCTCTACACCCACACATACACTGACGCGAGCCTCGGTACTGATGGCGCCACAAAGTCAACAAGACACCACTCACGCATCAGCCCCAAATCCAGGTTCGGTCCGTATGGGCCCTGTAAACCGGGCCCGTAAACCTGCTGACCAGACTTCGGCTGTGTTGGTTTTAAAACTATATCATCATATCAGCCCCAAAGGCCAGTCTAGTTGAGGGGCCCTTGATTGGGGGGTCCCCATGTCCCATGTCGATTTTAAGAAATGCTCATGTCCCCATATCGATTTTAAGAAATGTCCATGTCGCCATATCGATTTTAAGAAATGCTCCATGTCCCATGTCACTATCCATTTTTTCCTTATGTCCCATGTTACTAAGGCCCAAAATGGTCCATGTCGCCATATCGAATTTAAGGGTCTAGGGCCATAGTTGAGTTCCCTGACCTTGGAAGAGTATATTTAGATGGTTAAATTGTGAGTTGATTACCTCATCTACCAAAGTGCTGAGTTTCATGCTATGGCCTATATCATTCAAGGCACAATTCCCCTGTATTCTGCAACAATCTGCTGCACTACTCCTCTGGTGGTTGATTATAACTTATAGATTGTCCAATACATAGACAGAAGTCAACGACTACGTAAGGGAAGAAGGCCGTAGGTTACATTTGAGAAACATTACCTCAGATGTTATTTGTCCTGATTAAGTTATGTGTGTGTCTAAGACCATGAGGACTGAGGTTTGAGCTTAGTGTCCACCGCCCACATGCCTTTGAAAGGGCCGCATGAAAAGTTCATTATTAATGTAAATTTTCATTATTGTCAAAATTTGACAGATACCATCATTTTAGACAGTTTCATGATAATGGAAAATGAATAATGAAAAAAAGCTGCATCTATTTCCAAAATCTGTCGCACAGTAGACTCATTTGTAAGTTCCCATGGCCTAATTCCATGTCAAATGTATAACAAGCAGTAGTGTATACATACCAGTGTAGATCTATACAGATCCAGATACATCGGGCGGATATAGCAATAGGAACATATAACTTACCCTCAATCTGTCTTCAAGTATCAACGATGAAGCCTGAGAGCAGAAACGTGCATACATTAACTTTGAAACCTCCAAATTAAGAAGTGTATCTATGTTGGTTAGTTTCTATTCCAGGGAACAATTTAGCCGTATATATCCTGAGACACTGTGTAATACTAGTAGCTGTTCATATATGCGGTGCCACATGATAAGTACAGGCCTTAGTATGAGTGAGATCCTTGAGTAAGTTTTATATTTAGACTTAGTTCCTGTGCGCTGCCTCACAGAGTATCATGTGTCTAGATATGGGGCAACAGGGAGGCTGCACTTTGGACGAGGAGTCAATCTCTCCGATCCGCAACCATAAGGCCACTCAAAAAAATAAACTGGTTACTCATCACCGCGCGCATCATGAAAAACGTGATTTGGGGAAAACTTTTTTTTTGTTGTTGATATTTTTAATGAAAAATATGTTAAAAATCGGACAAATAGTGGCATATTTGGTATCAAATTAAAGCTTAGACAGTCAGTAATGCAGTGAGCTAGGAATAACCTCCAATATAACATATTTTGTGGATCACTAAACTATTAACTACTAAAATGTGAAAATCGTTCGCGAAAAGTCTTAATTTTCCTACACATTTTGGCCCTGAGTAAAAAAAATAAAAAGATAAAATAAAAAACGCCCTTGTCATATTTTTCACTGCTGGGTGATGAGAAACAACTTTTTTATGAGTGGCCTAAGGCCCTTGTCAATCTGGCCCTTTGTAATCAGGCCCCTGTCCAGGAGGCCTTTAACCATTAGGCCCGGAAAACCATTAGGCCCAGGCGGACACTGGGCCCTTTTATGTCATATATACCGTATTCGACGTAATAAGCGCACACCCCCTAATAAGCGCACACCCCCGTTTTTGGCCAATTCTTATACTAGAAATAACCAAAAATGTCTCAATTTTTTTACCCCAATTAAAATCTTAACTACTAAAAGTTGTCCATAATAATTTTTTAAGCGCACTGTGCGCTTATTACGTCGAATACGGTACGTCATATTTACGTCATATTACATCATATTTACAACATATTCCTTTCACAAAAGTGGTCATCATTGTACACGTCAAATTTACGTCATTGTACGTCATAAATACGTCATTGTACATCATATCTACGTCACCTGTACATCATGAATACGTCATATTTCATTCCAAACCTGTACCTTTAATCCTTCAATGCTGACCTTGTATATGATCTGTACATCATCAGTACGTCATCTGTACATCTTATTTAAAAAGTTTTACTTCCTCCACCAATGGACATCGTCTGTACATCATCTGTACGTCACCTGTTCGTCATATGTCTACATTTTTGCCTCCTCAAACATGTACATGTATCAGGCTTAGCTTGTGGCACCACTTGGGAAAAATATGGGTAATATCATGTACATATCATATGTCATATGATATGACGTACACATGGTGTACACTGTTGAGAGAGTGTAATGGGGAGAATATGATGTACATATGACGTACACATGATGTACATAATTATGACCTACACATGATGTACACTTGGTGTACACATGATGTACATATGGCATAAATATGATGTATCATGACGTACAGATGATGTACAATGATGTACACATGATGTATACATGATGTACACATAATGTATTATGATGTACCATGACGTACATGATATACATTTGTACAATGATGATCACGCATATAGATAAGATCTTATGTATTATGATGTATTATGATGTACACATGATGTATTTGGGCCCAATGTCACCCAGGGCCTTATGGTTTACCGGGCCTAATTGAAACGGGCCTGATGGCTCAGTCTCACGACTTTGTAACAATTGGATCATCTTTGACCGGGTGACGTCTTTGACCGGGCAGCATTATTATAGCATAAATTAGGCCTATATAGTAAGAAATGGGTGGAAAAAGTCAAAGGATATTTTAACACTACATAAAAGGAAATTTATTTAAAGTTTGTGATATTTATATGTAGGCCCTATTACGTGCATTGTAGCATTATGCTATATTATTTCCTCTGCCCGGTCAAATATGTCACTTTATATACCACATGGATTTGAAGAGCCGCACTGTCCAAATATTATGCAATAACCATTGGCATCAACTTTTTCAAATAGTAGAGGTATGGAAGAAAATAAATAAATAAATAAATTGCCTTTTTTAGCTCCCGGTCAAAGACGTCACCCGGTCAAAGATGACACCCGGTCAAAGACGTCACCCGGTCAAAGACTATCCAATTGTTACAAAGTCATGAGACTGAGCCTGATATTCAAGGGCCTTATTTTCAGGGGCCTTATGTCCGTGAATCCCTCTCTCCACACAAGGATACAGGGCATGGTGTCGTGTACTACCAAAACCAGAAATAAAAGAGAAAAATAATAGGCCACATTCTACTGGTAGACATAAACATAATATCCATTGTCATCCCAGTCCATTAAACTGAGCTGTTTCATAAATAAAGCTAAATAACCAAAGTGCAGTTACCGCGAGTGGTGTCTAGTGTTTTATATAGTATTATAGTGGGGATTCCTGACTTTTTTTTAAAGTTTTAGATACGCAAAACTACCTCCTAGGCAGTCTGGACCGGCCAGTTTGAACCTAGTGCGATGAATTCGGTTATTCCAGAAACCCTATTTTAGACAGGGAAAATTGTGTAGAAAGCCATTAAAGAACCTAAGACTTCGATGATCTTTGACCTAATTGAGAAGGTCCCTTCCCTCTGCAACCATCATTCCCCCGCCCTCTGTTGTCCCCCCCCCTCTCCTCTACTCTCCCATTTCATGCACCCACTCCTCCGTTGCCAAGTCCTTCCCCCCCCCCTAATACTGACATACATATGTCCTCTCCTCCCCTCCCCACGATGTGTCCCATATCAGTGATATGTCCCCTTTAATATATGCCACTCCTCCTCCCTCATAGTTCTGCATTTCTTCCCTCTAAGGGAGTGGTCATTTATTAGTTACAGGGGGGGGGTGGGGGGTTTTGGGGGCGTAAAAATTTGCGACCCCTCCCAAGGGGGGGGGGCGTAAAAAATTCTGACCCCTCTTGAGGGGGGGGGGCATAAAAAATGTAGCCCCCTTTTAGCAAAAAAAAAAGGATTACTTTAGTTCAAAGGGGGGTAGGCGAAAAAAATTCGACGCCTTCGGCGAGGGGGTGGGGGGGTGGTGGGCACAAAACGTTCCACGCGCTCTCGAGGGGGAGCATAAAAAATGTTCGCCCCTCCGTGCAAAGTATCACCACCCCCCTGTAATCAATAAATGAACACTCCCTAAATATGCCTCCCTCTTTCTCAATCTCCATCTCTCCTTCTCATTGTGTCCCAATGTCCTTGACATCCTAACTGCTGCGCTTGGGTTACAGTCATCAGGGAAACAGACACGTGCTGGGAGCAAAACATACAGATCACCCCCCCCCCCCCCCACCAACCCTACTATCATGTGACACCCAGTAGGTCAGGTGCACGACGGGAGGGGAGGAGAAATAAACAATCCAATTCAATCAACAATCACCCTTGATTAGGGTATGTCATTTTGCCATGAAAAGGGTGCTATTTTCATCCATGAAAAGGGTGCTACTTTAATGATTTGCCTCGTGGTGAGGCCATAGCATCAAAACAAAGATTCTTTCATTTTCTAACATTTTACTGCATTTGGATAAACGGTATTCCACCGAGTGTCTATCAATATATAATCTGTGCAATGGGAAGCAAATAAACCCCGCTCCAACTTGTCTCTGTAGAATTTAACTATTTTATTTTTGCGATATGAACCGATGCAGAAAAAAGTGGAGAGCAAATATCTTATCTCAATTTCAAAAACAAAAAGCCAGTAGCTCATCAGCATAATTTCTTAGGTGAGATATCCTATTTGGTTTTAAAGTGGCAATTTTATCTAAACTACATTCTATTTTCAAATCTTAGATCTGTTTACATTGAGTACATATAAAATCACATGAATCTTGCACATTGGGCATATTTGTATAATTAGGAACATGTCACAAAATTCGTGCATGATTGTGTTGATCACGGGAACAAGTCCCTCCCGTTTCATCGCTATAGGTAATATGTCCATAGATGTCTCGGCCATGCCGCAGGATACAACTTGTTACGCTGACTCATGCCCTGAGGGCCGTGTCCGCTACCGCGCCAGACTGACGCGTATATTACGCGCGGAAATCTGTAGACTTCTGGTCAATGCCCCGGGGGCATGGTATACATAGCATTGATTCCCTCAGGGCATAGCCTAGACTTATGTAGCCTATAGTAGACTACTGCCCTATGCCAGGGGGCATGGTACCTATCATTGATTCCCTCAGGGCATAGCCTAGACTTATGTAGCCTATGGTAGAGTACTGCTCTATGCCAGGGGGCATGGTACCTATCATTGATTCCCTCAGGGCATAGCCTAGACTTATGTAGCCTATGGTAGAGTACTGCTCTATGCCCTGGGGGCATGGTACCTATAATCGATTCCCCCAGGGCATGGCCAAGACTTATATATAGTAGACTACTGCTTCATGTCTATAGATGTCTCGGCTATGCCTTCTCCTATAGTTCCAGAATCATCCACCAGAGGGACCCACTTTCTAGTATACTATTGAGACTATCAGGATGGCATACTTTGCCAGCATTTAGATTACCGGTACCGCATTCACCAGTTGTATAAATAAGCACACTATACCATACCCTATTATAAAAACCCAGCACTCATTGTGCGATTCTGGTATTAAATATATTGTGGTATAATATAGGTAATCGTTATTGTTACCCTTAAGATTGCACAGAGAGATTTTGGAATAGGAAGAACGGGTTTGCAAAATAACTATGATATTTTTGGTAAAGTTCATGGGCTG